>JARHVA010004652.1:1207500-1217500 GCA_037957365.1 Torreya grandis
TAAGTTTTATTTGGCTTACTATCTAGACATGTTTTTAGTTTCTATTTTTTTTTTAAAATTATTTCTAAATTTAAAATAATTCAAGTAGTTTTATAAAATTATTTTATCATGCTTTTCAAAAATTCAAAAATATTCTTTATTATAATTAAATCTGATAGAAAAGTGATATAGATAAATATAATTCATTTTTGATATATAAACACTTTTCCCATACAAGAGTTTCAAATATTTTGGTGGAGAATATGCATGCATAACTTATTCCAAGTCAGTAGTGTTGGTGGAAGAATGCAGCTCACTAAATGGTTTAGAAGAAAATAAATATATTCTTAGTATTTCTTAAACAAAGTACTGTACGACGAATACAAAAGATTTGACTTTTATAAATAACCAAAGTACTCTGCGACGAAGACTCAAGTATTTCCTAGTATTTGATGAAAATATGGCGATTTATAAAATTTGACTTTTATGAATATGGATCGAATGCGAAGGTCAAGGTTCCTGATTTAGTAGGATTGTTTTTTTTATTTTAATGCTACAAATGTCGCTAAAAGGCGAACAAAAGAAAAAATTTAGATGTGGAAACTCCATGAGATTTAACGTTTTTACGAAGAAGAAGAGCCTATTCAACAATCAACACCCCACATTGCACGGAGTTGATTTGATGGGAATAATGTTTTGCCTTAAGCATTTAAAACAAACAATTCTTTGGAAACTTTATATCCTACCTTAAGCCAATGGAGTATGGCTTTGATTTGTGCATTGCAGGTATTACAATTTGAATGTGTTGTCGTAATGCAAATATTTGCAGTTGTAGATGCTCATGAAAAGGTGTCTGCTTTGAAGTAGTCATCACGTGGCTCAGCTTCAAAGTGGTGATAATTTTTTTTTTTTTTTTTTTTCTTGTGGATGAGTACCAACTGATTGCCATAAATGCAAAGAAATCACGTTATGTGTGTGATGGCATCTAATCACCAACCAATCCAGCTAGAATTTCTTCTCACCGATGGCATGAAATTCCAAACTTTTCAAATATAAGTAATCATGATCCACGGTATGGAGGAATGATTACTTTTATTTCCCCAAAATGATGGTTTTATTATGTGGATTATGGGTGTGATCCTTTGAATCTAACATGTATGTTTTAAATGAAATTAGATATAAAAGTTGAAAATAAACATTTAATATTTAAGGTTTAGAGAATTAAATTGAAATGAATAAAATAAGTACATTGCTCTTGTACATTGTGTGGTGGAAATTGCTTCAAACATGTAGTTGATATTCATCTTCATTTTTAAATGGGTTTTTAATTTTTTTCGTATAATTTGATATGATAAGATATTTTCATATATGTCAAATCACAACACGAGTTCATAAATTATTTCAAATGTTATAAACCTCATGGACTTCAAATTTAAATAATATAACTTAGAGATTACATTTCTTTTTTTGGTTCAATTGAATATGTCATATAATAAATGACCATATTACAAAACTTGCTTGCTTCATCCATTCTACTCAAATTCTCCTCCTAGGTGTGGAATGGACCCTATGCTTCACAATATTATTCTTAAGCTATAAAATAAATATAGCAATTAGGATTACTAATGCAAACTCAAAAAATCAATATAATAAATCAATAAAAAAATAACTCACCTTATTCATAAGAGTCGTGGAACATCTTGTTTACATGGTTGATTTCCCTTGGGATCTTAGGGATTTGCACTATCCTAATCAATGGAAGTACTTGATGGATGCCAAAGAACAAATAACAATTAGAATAATTAATATTAAGAAAGGAAATATGTAAATTCTTCTAAAGAACAATTACAATTACTGATGCAAACTCAACAAATGAATATAAGAAATCAATTAAAAAACAACTCATCTTTTTCATAAGAGTCATGGAACATATTTCTTGTTTACATGGTTTATTTTTCTTGGGGTCCAGGGCTTTCCACTGTCATAATCAATGGAATTACTTGATAGATGTCAAATAACAAATAACAATTAAAACATTTAATAGAAAGGCAATGAAACATGTAACTTCATGTAAATAACAAATAACAATTAGAATGATTAATCCATTTACAATTGTATTAATTAATTATCCCCCTCCTCCCTCTATCATTGATTAACAACTTATTCTCTTAAATTTTTCCATTATATTGTTGTGATTTGAAATTGAATCAAACTTGCATCCAGGTTCTAGAATATTCTCATCTTTTCTATAATCAAAATAATTCTGCCAAGAAAATATCTATACAAACAAATTGTTAAAAGAAAACAACCATACCTAATCCTTCCTGGGTGGGTGGATCATGGATTAGATACATAATCCTTACCTATTATTGTGGGATTTAATGACAATAATTTGGATGCAAATTCTACTTTTGATTTTTGGCTCTTTGTCTCTTTGCTATTTTTCATTGCCCCAAAGCCAACATATTTACGAACTAGTTTTTTAATTAGTAAATAAGATTACCTTCTAATAACAAGTTCGCGAAGCACCATGTCCCTGTAAGAGTTAACATGATATTTAGATGTATTAAATTCCATGTAAACTATAATAAAATTGTGTTTTGCCATTTTCAACTAAGAAATTAACTTGGGTTTTGCTCATTTAAATGAGCCCATTAAAATATCTACTTTTTTTTTAGGGGAGGGGGGGAGAGCGGGGGAGGGGCTTAATTCACATTGTAAATATGTCACAAATGTTTTTGAATAATTCAAAATATCAAGTGATATTTGGATTGGGATGTAGTATTAAGATAGGTGTAGACATAAAAATTAAATCAATAAATTCTTGACAATACTAATCCTTCACATTTTACCTTACTTGGCCAACTCAACATTCTGATAACCATTTATCTATGTGAGGTCCTTCTAGGTCTTACAATTACTATAAACATATTCTAGAATTACCTAATTTGTTCTTAAACATCCCTAATCAGTAGACACTCCATTGTTAGTCAATTTTCAAAAGCCCATGTCCAATTTGAACAAGTGTGCACTAGGCAGACAAGGATGAACTACACCCTTGACCACTAGTGCAAACTTGTAGACAGTGCTCTAATGGTTATATTTTCAAAATGATATGCTTCCTAATGGGTTTTCCATGTATAAAAATAGGTCAGTTATAAAAAATAATTAAAATATTCTCTTATAAGAGCACATCAAGTGCCTCACTTCAAACCCCCATTTACATTAGCTAACACTCTCTTTCAAAAGCAATTTAAAAGCATTCATCTATTTAGCAAAGGTCTTTATTGCACTTCTGATACAATAATTCAGTCATTGGCCAAGTGAACATTATTTTATTTTAGGTTGAGGATATCCTTTTGTCAAGCATTCTAATACAAATTGTTAGTTTCATTCATTTATGGTCTTCCCCATAAAGAGAACTACATCGAATTGAGGTACACATGGACTATGTAGGTAACATTCAATCAACAAGGGATTTCTAGAGGAGAGCTCAACTATATCACACTTCCCCACTTTCCCCCTTTGCATTTGATCTTATTTATTTCCTTGTGTAGGATATGATATTGATTTTGTATATGATTCATGCATCCAAACAAACTCCACAGAAAATCAATTAATCTACAAATAGAGGCAAACAACCTCAAACTTTTAGATTCGGCTCATATTGAACACAATCAAAGTCAAAATAGATGAAAATGGCACACATTACCCTATCTAACTACTACGCACTTGTACCAAAATATAAAAAAGCAAAATACATTTTATTTACCTACTCTATTTTCCTGGTCTCTTTGCTTTCACCATTTTAAGTGTTATTTACCTACTCTATTTACTTGTTCTCTTTGCTATTTGCATGCGAGGTTTTTATATGTTACTAAGGTTTTGAGCCAAATGGTTAAAAAAGTGTGAATATGGCTTGGAATGTTTGTTAAAAAAGAAGTAATTTTGTCAGTTTGTGTGAATATGGCTTCGAATTATCATATTATTGTAACTGTAGTTCAATTTAGTCTAGTCTATATATGAATCGCATGAAATGAGTGGGTTTAACTTTACATCTACCCCATGTAGACTGAAAGCTATGCATTTTTGTTTTTAGTATTCTAGGTCTATTTATTTTGACCTTATGATAAACTAGTCTCAGAAAAATGAATGGCATTTTGAAGTTAACTTTTGTAATAGGTAGCTATTATGATTTGGGTTTTGTAATTGCAATCCCTTTATTATTACTAAATAGGTTTATGATGAATAATATTATAACAATGATCAATTACATGAATGCAATTCATACAAATAAGAAACTGATTTATTTGTATGAATTACATTCATGCAAATATCCTCTTGCCATACAAACTTATGTCTTGGAAATGCATGCATAGCATGGGCTAAGTGCTATTAAATGAAGTTTTGAAGATACAGTTTTGGCGTCCACTTAGATTTATGCAATACTTTTCTAGACTTATAGAATGCACTATGAGAATAATTTATTCCTGACTATAAGAAACAATGAAATTCACCCCATAATAAAGTGAATGCACTAGTGAGAACATTATATTGAGACTATAAGAAGTATTGAAAGTCACCCTATAATAAAGGAATTTGTAAAAAAAATCCACTACTATACGATGACTTTCAATCCCCCTATTAGTGAATGAAAACAATTAGGGATTCCATTAATAGACTACCCCTGCTCTTCCCCTCAACACAACACACATTCAGGTGATAATTTGTAAGGATTGCATCTTTCATCAAATTTGTCATTACTATGAGTTTCTAGGTTATAATTATATGCAGTTTAACAGGTATATGGCTCTTCATTGGTTGTTTTGTCATTTGCTACTAAGGATTTGTAGCTGAGATTTTTAAGACTCACTAAGGTCATGAGCCAAAGTGTCTTAATGTTTGTAGTTAATTATTTCAGTTTTTTGGTTGATTTTTTATTTTGATTAAGTGTGAATAATATTGTAAGAACAATCATTTGTGTGAATGCAATTCTTACAAGAATATGTTTTCATTTTTTATTTGTATGTATTGTTTATTTTCATTAATCATCTATGAATTAAATACAAACAATGTTATGCCAATGTGAATCATAATAATATTAGTAGGTACCAAATGTGAGACATTTAAACTTTATTAAGTAGTGCTCATTCCATTTTATGCATGTACTATGTTTGAGGTGCCAAAACAATATGCTATTTTTTTAATCATGGCCTTAATATCCAGATTTTCACTGGTTTTAAAACATGATTAATACTTTGAATTATTTTTGGTGAAATATTTATTAGGTAATTGCATCCATTCAAGTGATTTTTGTTACAATATTATTCATTCCATCTATTACACAAGTTAACCTAAAATGGTTGGTAATTTTTGTAAGCCACAATTACTCATTCCGAATGATTCACACATTAACTACACTAAATTAAACTATAGTTTCTACAAGGTATTAGCCTTAGTGAGGTATAAAAAACCTAACTTGTAAGCAACAATGGTTAAAATAATTTGAGAATTAAGTATGTTAAGAAACACTAGTACAAATTGAGATTGCTCCCCTAAAAGCTCTACATGATTTGGCTTATGGAATTTCTACGTTTGCCAAGCCCAAGACCTACACCCAGTTCACCATTTCTACATAAGTCAATATAAATGAACCTATAATATTAAAAGACCATTTATTTCACTCCAAGGGTACATATAATCTCAATAATTATCCTTGAACCATAAAATTAATTAAACCGCACGTGATATAGTTTTAAGAATTCATATAATGATTCACAGATCGATAAAATATTTTTTTCAAGAAACACTGGAAGATATATTCACATTTTCATAATACAAAACTAAGTACAAATATGTCTACAATTAGGTTAGAATCAAAATTAAAATAAAATACTGTACAAATTAGTTTTATATTAGAAGTTATTATTCAATTGTTTTGATTATAAATTTAATATTTTGGTGAGTCTTACACATTTTCTTCAATCATACAGGGATTTCAATTGGAACAGTAATGAACGTCCAAAGAAAAACAAATAGAAGACAAAGTGGATGCATAGTTTGGCATAAATTGTTTTGAAAAATGATAAGTTATTGTAGAAGTGTATTGTTGTATAGTTGATAAGATTGTGATTGGTGATAGTAATTGAAAGGACATTATATTTAACAAAAATTATAAAATGCATATTGTTAAACTTGATATTTGCATTTATTCATGCAGATATTAAATTGAGATATATGTAATTAAAATATTGTGCACTAATAATAGTATGATGTTTTGTGCACAAGTTAAAGATATTTTATGAGTCTATTCAAAATACAAATGTTTAATTATTGGGTACAAACGTGCTTGTAATTAATTAAAAATGCATCTATTTTTAATTAAAAAAATATTCTAGAGTTGGGATCCATATCCTCAAATACCCTCTCAACTATTGAACCTCGCTCAACTATTGGGTCCTCTCCCTTAATCAACCACTTTGATTTTTCTAAATAAAAGGGTTTAAAACCATAGTACCATATGATGAAAACTAAATTATTTCTTAGTATTTTATCTCCAACAAGAATATTCAAACAAAATAGAACTTTGGATGTAGAAATTTGGAAAGAAAGCCACAAGAATCCAATTTATGAGGTCCTCTAAGATTAAAGATTTTATGAAGAGTATTCAATTATTTTAAAGGATATTCAACAAATTAACAACTTAAAATCCATATAATTGACACCATTGAATGAAATATAAATTGAAGCACATGCAATAGACATTCTAATTTATTGAAGATATTTAGGACTAAGCCCTAGAGTTTTTAACATAGATAAAATGAAAGGCCATTAAATATGGTTATAGGTTTTCATAAAGTCAATTTAGATGAACATTATTCATTGATTAGATTTATGTGATCACTCCATACATTCCTAAACTATAATAATGTTGTTAATAATATATCTTCTTAAATAATGAAGCTAACTTATTCATAATTAATAATTAAAGGTAAGATATGGTGAATGTGTGAAGAATGAGGTCTTTGGATATAATTTTATACAATGCATTTAGTAGGGTGATCAACTACCAGCTATAGATCAACCCTAGATCTCCCATCATAAGTATGAATTTGATATGCCATCTATTACTAAATTATCCAAAGGATTTAGAATTGAAAGCTTCATTGTATACTTGGAAAACATCTTGTCTAAAAATATCACATAGTAATTTGTTAATTTACACAAGTAATCACAAGCAGAAGCTTTATCATTGGCCATTTACAAATAGCTTCATGTAGGTCCTCAATGGTGAGAGGCCTATCATAGGCAACTCATTGGGGTTATGAAATCTTTTAAGGGACCATCGAAAGATACTATTGGAGTTCTTGTTGTCACTCATGAGAAGGATCCTAAGATTTGAAAACTTCTTGGTAAAAAAAAAACAATGGCTTGAACCATAGTTGACACCTCAGTTAGCCATTAGTTAGCTTATTTAACAATTTTTTATATGCTAGGAATAATGTTTTACCTTAAGCATAGAAAATAATTATAAAGAAACTTTACTTCCTACTTTAAGCTAATGCAATATGGCTTTAATTTTCAAACCACGTGCATTGTAGGTACTTACAATTTTAAAATAAACATTAAATATTTAATGCTTAGAGAATTAAATTGAAATTAAGTAAATTAACCTTGTACACTATGTAGTGACATGTCATTACTTCAAACATGTAGCTAATATTCATCTTCATCTTCAAATAGATCCTCAATTTTTTTCGTATGATATGATAAGAGATCTTAATGTATGTCAAATCATAACAAAAGTTCATAAAATTATCCCAAACATTATGAATCTTGCAAACTTCACATTTAAATAACATAGCTTAGAGATTAACATATTCTTTTTTTGGTTCAATCAACTATATCATACAATAGATTTTCAAATTATAACACTTTCTTGCTCCATCCATTCTACTTGAATTCTCCTCCTAGGTGTGGGGTGAGCCTTGCACTTCATACTCGCATTCTTAGGTTACAAATAAATGCATCAATTATAGTTACCAATGCAAACTAAAAAAACTATTAAAATAAATAAATAAAAAATAATTCACCTTATTCATAAGATTTGTGGAATTTCATGCTTGTTTACATGGATAATCTCCCTTGGGGTCCTAGGGATTTGCATTTTCCTAATCAATGGAAGTACTTGACAGATGCCAAAGAACAAATAACAATTAGAATAATTAATATAAGGTCAAGGAAATATATAAATTCATCCAAAGAATAATTAAAAATCCAATGCAAACTCAACAAATGAATATAATAAATCAACAAAAAATAGCTCGCCTTATTCATAAGAGTCATGAAAAAACTTGTTGGTTTACATAGTTATTTTTTAAAGAATCTTAGAGTTTTATACTATCATAATAAATGGAATTATTTGATGGATGTCAAATAAAAAATAAAAATTAAAAGAGTTAATAGAAAGGCAAGAAAATATGTAGCTTCATTCAGATAACAAATAAAAATTAGAATTGTTAATCCATTTAGTTGATCACATGGATTACCTTGATTGTTAAATGGATGTTAAGAGTGCCTTCTTAAATGGTGACTTGTATGAATAAATTTACATGTCTCAACCCCCTGATTTTATTAAGAAAGGAATTAAAAATCTTGTTGGTAAGTTAAATAAATCCATTTATGGATTGAAATAATCTCCTAAAGAATGGTACTCTAAAATCTATCCGTTTTGTATAGCTCAAGGCTTTACTCATAATTCAAATGATCTTAATATTTTTATCAAAAACACTCCAAATGGTATACTTATCATTGTTTTATGTGTTGATGACTTAATCATAACTGGTAGTAATAGTTCACTAGTTTCTTGAACTAAAAAAGCTTCAAATAATACATTTGAAATGACTAATTTGGGTCTCTTACATTACTTTTTAGGCATTCAAGTTTGGATATATATATATATGCATATGAATTATTTTCATGGTTTAATATGTTATATGTAAACCTATTGCTACCACTTGTGAACTTAGTGTCAATTACTTAATTACATGGAAACTAATAATGTTGATCCAACTCTCTATAGACAATTAATTGACAATATGAATTATCTTACTCATAATCATTGTGATATTGCCTTTCCTATTGGATTACTTTATTGCTTTATGTTTAAATATAAAACTAATCATTTTAAAGATGTGAAAAGAAGTATTCATTATATTAAAGGTACTCTAACTTTTGGCATTGATTACACCTTGAATAAAAATTTCTATTTGGCAGGTTAATCTAATTCTAATTGGGTTCATGATCCTAATGATCATAGATGCACAAGTGGTTATAGTTTTTATTTGGTTTTTGACATAATTTCATGAAATAATAGAAAGTAGACTACCATATCTTTATCTTACACATAATATGAGTATAAAGCTTTTAATCATGCCATCAAGGAAGATTTTGACTTGAAAGACTTCTTGCATATTTGGGCCACCCTCAATCTTTGGCTACTTTGATTTTTTTTTTAATAATCAAAGTTCCATTACCTTAGAAAAAAATTCAGTTTTCCATGTAGGGTCCAAGCACATTGAGATTCAACATCACTTTCAGCATGAACTTCTTAATGACAATCAAATTCTTCTCTCCAAGACCAAATGGTTGATATCTTTAGTAAGCCATTATGTAAATAAAAAAATGTATTATTTTATAATATGTTAGGATTTAAGGAAGTTCTCATCAAGGGGGAAATTTAGTAATGTTTTCACCCTTCTTGTTTGTTTGTAAACCCCTAAATAAAGTTTAAGGGAGAGTGTTAGTATTTTCCTTTATTTGAGATAGTTTATTTATCCTAAGTTTCCTTTATGTGTGTAGAATTTTTATTTATGTGAATTATAAATTCACATAAATATAAATTATATGAGGTGTCACTCACCTCCTTTTTCCCCTTTAGGTTTTGGGATTTACTCTTACAAGTAACTCCTTCCCCCACTTGGCATACAATTCCATCCACTTTCTAAGAGAATAGGCCACT
>JARHVA010004652.1:1227500-1252500 GCA_037957365.1 Torreya grandis
CTCAGGGATTGCTCATGATGATAAAATTGTTAATTAAGTCATTTCTATGGATTTTAAGATATTATGCACTTGATCAGTTCTATACTTCATCTTGTGGTTCCACACATTATTTTTCACTTTTAGTTTATGGTTTCTTGGATCATTTTCCAATCAATATTTCTCATAGGATTACATATTTGGAATTAAATATAATTGGGAAAGCTTCTAATGAATACGTTAAATGTTATGTGCTTTGATTAAAAGACATGGTAATTAATATGACATATCAATCGAAAGATATCAAATTTCAAAGCATTTTTATCAATAATATACTATCAATTATCAAATAGAAAATATATTTAAACACTTATCAATATTTTAATGGTTTTTTTCATGTAGTTAAACACTTTTTTTGGATGTACAAGATGACTGAGAGGGTGGGGGTGACTCAGTTATCCAATTTTTATTTTATTTCACTTATCATTCATGATTCATCATCACAAAGTATAAGCATTTAGACAAGGATCAAGACCAAGAGATCACATATAAAGCATGAACATGAGAAGCACATCACAACACATCATTTATGTGGGAAACCCTCTAGGGGGAGAAAACCCACTCTCAAGCCTTGAAACAAATAGACTACAATCCTATAAATATATCACAAACATGAGACTCTAGACCAACACCAACTGATCAACGAGCACCCACCCCTCAATTTAGTCCATCACCTACTAGACCTTTAGATAGCTCCAACTAGGAAGGAGGCTACAACCCCCTAGATGATTAAGAACCCACTCAACCACCTTAGATATGATGTCCACCACTAATTTGATGTATTCTACACATGATTATGACCTTCTCTTTCTTTAACACCTTCAAACCTACCTCTCAACCTCATACAAGCCTCTTCCTCTTCTACATCACTCAAATAGATAATTAAGCCTATTTAGTATTTAAACAAGTACACCATTAACTCAACACCTGAAATAATAATTGTTAGACTTATTCACATATTCAAAAATTTATTATAATAGCCTCCATGTGTTTACACCCCTCTAAAAATCCTTCTTTTATTTTCTTGGCTCCACACTTTTTCAACTCACTTCTGCAAAGTGAATACTCAAACTACCTGTAGCCTTCAGGAACACAATCATGAACAAGTTCATGTTTGACACATGTAAGATTGATTCCAAGACATATAACTCACATGGGTAGGTTATTTTTTATCTCTAGGTAAACTTCCAATAGTTATTTCTCATGTTCTAACATCTGTAATTGGTCTAACAAACGAATTCCTCAAGTTACTATCTCACAGTCTCAATACAGCTAGACAAGCATGTTTATCTTGCATGATTTATTCATATAACCTATCGATTCATATCCCACCAAGATTTTATAGGAAAATTAAGTCTCAAAAAACATCATTATATTCATTAGATAAATCATCACTTGTCATGATATCTCAAACACTTCACTTCCCTTAGTATGCCTATAATAGTCATCTTAACTCCAAAACATAGTCATGGTGAGCATGACTCCTAACACCTATAAAATCACATAATTAACCTCAAAAAGTATTCATGAGATCCTTTAACATCCTAATATCAAATCAAATCACTAATAAATCTATGTCTAAATATCAAACATGGAACATACATATCATTCTAAGAGACATACACTTTTACTATCTTCAGTACTCAAATAAGCCACTTTGAAGGCTTATTATTATATATGTATAGGAATATAAATCACATTAAAACAAAATGTAAATAATTAGTGTCTTAAAAAAATACCCCAAGTCATCTTATCCATCCATACTCACTTGAAACACTTACCTAAAATCATATTCATTCTGCTTGGTTATCAAACACTATTTTCACTATCTAGCTTATAGCGACTAGGATACTTGGATCAAAAAATTGATTGAAATAGATGATCAACCATGCTAAAATTAATTAATGAATCTCAATATTAAGTCTCGACCTTTAATCTCTAATGACTCTCATGCATTGGCTCAGTCAAACCTGACAATAACATCAATTTTTTTAAAAATAAGTTTCTTTCTGTACCTTCTACTTATTATCCTGATAAACCAAAACCACATGGAGGTTCTTGGAGGAGTATTTTATATGATACATAGTAAAAATTTGTCAACCAATCCATTTTGGGTCATTTCTAGCAAGTTCTTTCCAATCAAGTCTCTATAAGGGTTTGCAAGCACAAAAACCTACTTATCTTATTAACATTCATTCATAAAGTTGATGGATTAGTTTCTATAGAAAATTATTCTAAAGATTATTAGGACCATTAATAAACTAATTCAAAAGGCTTAGTTCACCGTGCAACTTTTCACATGCTAATGAGCATTAGAACTTTCTTCTTGAGCTAGGAAACTTTAGATTTGCATGTACAAGTGTCTTTCCAACAAACTATCTTGCTTTCTCTTCATCTTAAAGACCTAAATAATGGTCAACACATTTGAACAAAATTTTTCATACCTCATTCCATTCTAAAAAAAACTCTTCAATCTTGGAAACTCACCTTGACCCTCCATTTAGACCTCACTATGCACACTAGGTCTAGGACTGCAAGTCAAACTTGGATATAGAAATCACTAGGATCCTTATTGTAATATTTTCAAATCATCATAAACATGTCATACTAACTCATTCCATGCTCTAAAAATAATTTTTTATGTTATCCCTAACCTCAATAAGCTCAACATACTAGGCTGTTAGTCGTATGCCACTACACAAGGCTACCAAGCCTTATGCTAACACATTATTCACATATTTGAGCTCTCTCCTTTGACCTCAAAAAACATTGGTATGATAGATAAAATATGATTTTAAAAAAAAAATGCTTACCTTAGCTCATATGCATCCAAACTTGTCTTACATAACTTTAGGCTCAAACTCATGACCATCATGACATCACCACATTATCATAACCCTTGACATTAATGCACACATGATATCATACTTTTACATCAATGACAACATACCTTCAACAATCTCCCCATTTGTCATTAATGTAAACCTCTTCTTTTCCTTTTCCCCCTTTGCCATAAGTGACAAAGTGGACTAAACAACCACCAAACACTCCTTAACATCATGTATGTATTATTTAAAGAACCATAGAAGCAAGAACACATACCTTCCTTGATAATAATGATAAGGAAGACATCTCAAAACTCATTTCATACCAGCTGAAGAAGATACCTTCATGTCACAGAGCTTACACATATCCCCCTAAGATCATGCTTTCTTTTTGAACCAAATCTGATCTCTTACTCACTCTTGCTTACCAAATCCTTGGACCTATTTATTTGAAGAGAAAATAAGTTCCCCTTAGATTAATATCACTAAGAATCCCTAGATATATATCCCCTTACTTCATGGCATACTTCAAATATCATTAAATGGATTAAATTCTTCACACTATGTGTTCTTGGCCCAATCAAGACTATCTCACTCAAGTGAGAACAACTTCCATATGATCCTCAGAACAACAAACAACTTTATCCAACATTAATCTTCAATTTTTGACATACAAACTTAGAACCTTACTTATGATGACTCAGAGTGAGTCATCCTTAGACTATTGAACCATTTCAAAGCAAACTCAACATACCAACATGTTTCTTCAAGATCTTATGAGGTCATCTTGGCATCAAGGAAACATGACATCTTCTCAAAATAACTTTCAAGAGAACTAATACAACCTTCCTCATTCAAATCACTAGCATCTTGATATGCTACAAGAAAATATCATCTACAAAACTCATAAACATTTTTCATGATATCAACAACATACCTTTATGGATACTTCTGTAGACTCTTCTTCAAGAATATAGGAACCTTGTGATGCTACATGAAATTGATTATTAACAAAAACTTCATGAACACCCTCAAGGAATATACAACATATCAAATCACTCTTAGAAAAACATATCTGAGATCTCCAAGAAACCACAATAGTCATCAAGCCTACATGGATTATAACTTCTCCAAAACCCCTTACAAAAAACACAGTCATTCAAGTCTGTGAGTATGGTCTTCACAAACACAAAGCTTTTATCATAACCTATCTTCTTTATGATTATTCAAATAGGAATAAAACAATAGGTTTATAATCACTCAATGATTCTAAAATCATTCTACCTCTCATGGAACCATTCATCTTCATAGCAAATTATAACAAGCATCTTTGTTTGTCAATGTTCCTTAAACTCTGCAGATAAATCAACAACATTCTAACAAGAAACTCAAGACATTGTCATACTTAGGTTACTGGACAACTTGTTCAAGATAAATATAACAATCTTCTTGACCATTTATGACCTTAAGGTAATCTTCATGCATCTAAAATACTTCAACCTCCAAGAATACCGATGACCTTTTTCAACAAGTCAATGTAATATCTAAAGTCCTTACATCTTAAGGACAAAACTTTACCAAGAAGATTGCCAATGGTCTCATGGATAAAAATCACCCATTCCACTATTCTAAAACATGAACTTTAGACTCATTCTTGAGACAAATATGAAAATAAAAATGTGAAATCATGCAATACATTATGCTTGGTTCATTCTACTTCTCACTAATATATCTTTATCATTATGATAAGGAACATAAGCAACTTTACCAACTCCAACTCTATCTTCATGCAAACTCAAAAATTGTTCATCTTCAAAATATTGAACTCCTTCATGGGATCTATGGTATGGAAAAAAGACCTATTATGACCATATAAGGTCATCAAGACATCACTTGATTCATTTGATAATATTTGATATACCTTCAAGAGCACTCTACAAAAATCTTAGCATACCCCTATTTAAAGACACTAAATTGGGCTCGAACATGTATTACAAGCATGCCACTAATTAATGAAAACATTTAATATTATCCACCTAAGGTCTATTTATCTCCATATATAAAAATTGAGTCATTAGTATCATGAGCATACACCTTAGGGTTTGTAGACATCAAACCCTCAAGAAACATATTTTTACCTCTTAAGCTTGTTCTTCCATTCAAGTAAAAAAACTAATCAATTAATAGAGCATCTATAGGATCTTTAATAAATTGAGAACCTATCCAAATATTTAGGACAATATTAATGAGTCTATAATAATAAAAAATAGCTCACTTTGACTCATAAGTCTACTAACAATAAAGTCCTTCACACACAATCACCTTTCATGAAGATTTTCTTGCATAAACACATGTTATCAAAACTTCTTCAATGCATAAAGTAGGAAAAAAAAGAGTTATAAAATTATTTCAATGATTATAAAAGATATTCAAATGCTTTAGACAAGTTCTAATCCCATTCTTCCCAAACTAGGTCCACCATTTTAAACATAGACTACAACAATCAACTTTGGTCCACATTTATTGCACCTCTATGGACACATAAATCAAACCACCACATGGAGGATATTTTACATGGAGTCCTTTATAACTTTGATTCGTAGCTCACCTTGATCTAATATCATATATGACTTCTACCATCAAAACTTTTCAAACTGGTTTCTTCACAAATTTGAATTTTCAAAATCTTACGGTCATATTTTTATATAAAAATGGCTAAGTATGGAAAACAAACAAATATGCCTAGAAGACCAACTTTGAACCACCATGAATTTTAATATAATCCATATCAAGACCTAAAATTTGAAACATATGAACTAGGCACAAACCTAATCAAATCCATATGACCATTTTATTATGACTCCTCCACACATATGAATGTTGATGTCAATAATAGGCTTGCTCAAGAAGATCTGTCAAGGTGACAAGTCAAACCTAGATCTTCAAAAGACTTCTCTAATGAAATAATTTGACTTTAACAATTTCCCTAAGCATTCTTAACACCTTATATGACCTATGCAATACAACATTATCTAACATATCAAAATATATTTCAAATAATGCCTCTGCAACCTCACATGCTTCCAATAACTAAGAAATGCCTTCATGAAGCACAATAAAGACACCATTCTATCTCATGACTCTAAAATGTCATGAAATTAGGGGATTACCAGATCTCTATTATCTCACTAGACTAAAAGATCTTCCTAGGCCTTCTCATAAGTTTGATTGGTTCATCCACCTTCTTTTCTATGACTATAGATAACAATAACTCTTGGTAAACATACAACTCCTTATCTGAAACCTCTTCCACCATGGCAAAAAGTCCATCATGACCTTTCAACTCAACTAAATCAGTATTATTAGACTTCACATCCTTAGGTATCCATACCAAGGTTTTACCCTTTTTTAGCATTTTAGGAATATCTTGATTTTTGTCAAGACTTGACTTCTTCAACTTGCTCTTACATGATCTTGTAATATGTCCTATACAATGACATCTGAAACATACAAAATTATTCATACCTTTTGATTGATTAGATCTGAGGTCCTTCTTTTGCCAAAAAATTCTTTTTTAAAAAATCTATGAAGACTTCTTCTTTGATGACTTCCTTTTACAGTCCCTTTCCTTATGGCCAAATAGATGACAAGCATAACATTGACCTTGAAAAGAACTAGCATACTTTGTAGTCTTTGGTTGTCTAATTGACCTTGCATTGCTCTCTAGGTTTTCATTTTCCTTGAATTTCTCAAGTTTTTCATTATTCTTTTCCATCTTTCCTAACTTATTTAGAACATGATTATGCTCATTCTTCAAAGACTCCATCTTAGATTTTAACAAGGAACTTTCTTCTTCTCTTGAACTCAAAATTTCACTTGCATTTATTAATTAATCTTTGATAACTTTATCATCTTCTTTAAAAGTGCACACCTACTCTCTAAGTTCATTGATCATATCCTTCAAATCTTGATTCTCTTTATTTAATTACTTAGCAATGTTATGCTACTTAGGATCTCCTTCAGGCTATTAGGCTTCCTCCAATGGACCTTACTCTAATACCAATTATTGGAGGTACAATATGACTGAGAGGGGGGGAGAATCAGTTATCCAATTATTATTTTATTTAACTTATCATTTACTTATCATCATTTATGATTTATCATCACAAAGTATAAGCATTTAGACAAGCATCAAGACTAAGAGATCACATACAAAGCACAAACATGAGAAACACATCACAACACATCATTTATGTGGGAAACCCTCTAGGGGGAAAAACCCCACTATCAAGAAAAAAAACCAATGGAATACATTCATATAAATATATCATAAACATGAGACTTTAGACCAGTACCAACTGATCAAGGAGAACCCATCCCTTAATTCAGTCCAACACCTACTAGACCTTTAGGTAGCTCTAACTAACAAGGAGGCTAAAATACCCTAGGTGATTGAAAACCCATTGAACCACCTTGAATATGATGTCCACCAATTTTTTGATTTATTTTACACCTTATGATGACCTTATCTTTCTCTAACACCTTTAAACCTACCTCTCAACCTCATACAAGCCTCGTCCTCTTCTACATCACTCAAATAGACAATTAAGCCTATTTAGTCTTGAAACAAGCACCCCATTAACTCACCACTTGAAACACTAATTATTAGACTTCTTCACATATTTAAAAATGTATTTTTATATTTTTCATGGGTTCACACCCCTCTACAAATCCTTCTTATATTCACTTGGCTTCACACTTTTTCAACTCATTTCTACAAAGTGATCAGTCAAACTCCCTGTAGCCTTCAAGTACATAGTCATGAACAAGTTCATGTTTAAAACATGTAATAATGATTCCAAGACATATAAATCACATGTATATGTCATTTTTTATCTCTAGGTCAACCTATTATAGTTATTTCCCAAGTTCTAACATATTTCATTGGTCTAATAGACCAATTCCTTAGGTTACTATCTCATAGTTTCAGTACAACTAGACAAGTATTTTTGTCTTGCATGATTCATTCACATAACCTATCTATCTATTCAGATCCCACAAATATTTTTTATGAAAATTAAGTCTCAAAAAACATTGTGATATTCATTAGATATATCATCACTTGTCATGAGATCTCAATGCTTCACTTCCCTCAGCATGCCTGTAGTAGACATCTTGACTCCAAAACACAGTCATGGTAAGCATGACTCATAAAATGTATAGATTCACTTCCTTGACCTATAAAAGTATTCATGGGATCATTTAACATCCTAATATTGAATCTAATCACTAATAAATGGATGTTTAAATAGCAAACAAGGAACATACATATCATTATAAGAGACATACACTTTCACTATCTTCATTACTCAGATAGACCACTTTGAAGGCTTATTCTTATATGTGTACATGCATCAAAATCACATGCCAACCAAGGGGAAATAAGGCATATGTTTTAAAAAAAGACCCCAAGTCATTTGATTCATCTCTACTCACCTACAACACTTCCCTAAACTCATATTCATTCTGCCTAGTTATTACTCATTATTTTCAATGTCTAGCTTATAGCAACTAGTAGACTTGGATCATAAAACTTATTGACATAGAGGCTCAAACATTGAATCTCATGGTGTAATGACTCTCATACGTTGACTCAATTAACCTTGCATGCAACATCAATTTATCTAGAAATAAGCTTCTTTATATACCTTCTGCTTACTATCTTGACAAACCAAAACACCTAGAGGTGCCTAGAGGAGTACTCTATAATATACAATAGTCAAACATGGTCAACAAATCCATTCTAGGTCATTTCTAGCAAGTTATTTCTAATCAAATCTCTATAAGGGTTTGTAAGTACAAAGATCTACTTATCTTCTTAACATTCATTTATAAATATAAGGGATTGGTTTCTCTACGAAATGATTTTATAAGATTCTTAGGACCCTTTATAAAATAATCCAAAAGTATCAGGTCGCCATGCAAACTTTACATGTGCTAATGAGCATTATAACTTTCTTCTCGAGCTAAGAAACCTTCACTTTACATGTACAAGTGTCCTTCCAAAAAACTCTTACTTTATCTTCATCATAAACACCTAAAACTTGGTCAACACCTTTGAACAACCTTTACATACCTCATTCCATGATTAAAAAATCTATACCATCTTGGAAACTCACCTTGACCCTCTATTTGGACTTCACTAGGTCACTATGCATACTAAGTTTAGGACTGAAAGTCAAAATTGGATATAGAAAGCACTATGATCCTTCTTGTATCATTCTAAAATCATCATAAACATGTCATATGCACTCATTCCATGCTCTAGAACTATCCTTCATGTTCTCCCTAGCCTTAATAGACTTAACATATTAGGCTATTAGTTTTATGCCACTACATAAGGCTACCAAGCCTTATGCCAACACATTTTTCACATACTTGTCTTCTCTCCCTTGACCTCAAACAAAATAAATATTATAGATACAACATGAAAACTCTGCAAAAAATCTTACCTTATCTCATATGCATCCAAACCTACCTTGTACAAATTTAGGATCAAAATCATGATCATCATGACATCACCACTTTGTCATAACCCTCGACATCAATTCACACATGACATCATCCTTTGACATCAAAAAAAACATACCTCCAACAACTTTGAGGCAAGATTTTAAAGGCAAACATTCTTAAACATGAGACTAGTGCTATGAATATTTTAAAAATTCAAAATAAATAAAGTTTCAGGGCTAAAATAAATGATCATGGGTTTCAACAAAATAATAACACTAAGAGGATGGGCAATTATATTGAAAACCATATAATTATAATTTTTTACTTCAAAAAATGAAGTGAAATTAATTTACAAGGTTAAGTTAAATCCCTAAAAAATTATTGAAGAAGTTACCTGAATAAAACACACTTACTTTACTATCAACCAGTAGATTTTATACTTCAATAATATTGGCTAAATATTTTGTTTCCAATGCTTTGGTATTTCCATAGAATTCAAGGGAACCCTACAAATATATGTATTAATTTAAACCATAATATTCAAAATTTAATTGATAGCAGTCAAAACAAAGTGGATAATACACATATTAATTTTAAGTACAACTTAAATATATATTCATAAGGGATGCTTAATTAATAATAAACATGTGCATATGGTAGTCAAACCAAATTACAAATATGTAACTGTGTATAAAAATAAAAGTTCACTTGATGGCTGTATTGGATCAATTAATTCAATCAAGAAGAATGCAACATCTATTCAAATTGTGTTTAGTGGAGAGGATAGGTTACATTATAGTTCACATGATGAATCACTATTTATATGAGAATTTATATATGGGAAAGAAATAAATATACATAATAGTAGACAATTGTTTGAATTTGAATATATACATTAAATTTTTTATTTATATCCCTGGATGCTTGAATGATTTCGGTTATACATCTACAGTAATCATAGGATATGATGGGATTATAAAGGGAACCCATTGGTTGTGCTAATATACCTATTATATTTATGTCATGTGGTGCCCATTAACCAATCATATAATGATTTTTTATGTTGACTTGTGGATACATTAAATAAAATAAGGTGCTTTGCATTAATTCTTAAAACTCAAACATCAAGGTAATCAGGTTGTAATTCAAAGGGATTCTAATCTTATAAAGGAAAAAATGAAGTATTCAATGGTATACATAGTGAATTCACATTAATTATTACAATATACACCTAAAGAAAGAGTGCATAAATCATATAGGCATAATTCAATTCTAATCAAGGTGTGTCATCACATACTATATTTCCAAGGCAACCATATAATCATAAATAAAATCAAGATTGTTACATCCTGATTTTCTCACTAAATTAATTTACCTAATTATTCATGGATTAATATGGTTGTTAAATTAGTTTGTTACTTTTTAACTAAATTATAAGCCATATACTATTATGGGACAGATCTATGTTACTTAGATTTCATGAGTTCATTATTATGAAATGACTAATTATGAATTATGTACATAATGATTATGTTACCTTGTTGTTGTAGCATTTTTTTATGATTTATATCATGACGTACTTGATTAACTACCTTCTTGTCATGAGTTGGCAGGAGAGTTCATCCCTTAGAGCATGATGAAGGGATAACATCATCAAAGAGGGTGGTATAGATGGAGAAGATAAAGGACAATAGAGGAATTTCTAAGACCCCTACACACACCACATTAAATTTAAATGTTATATGCATTATGTGTTTGATTTGTTAGAGATAGTACATTTTGAAGGATAATTGCAGTTAGATATTAAAGTTTAAATATTTTAAATGTAGTACATAGTTATGGAATAAATCTTTTATGTGATTGAATTTTGTATGTTAAACATAGACTCAGTGCTTGATGTTGCAATAGGATTACATAAGGTTACTTTACTTGTGTTTATCTATGATCTCAAAATGTAAATAAAGTATAAGATATTCAATTACTATTATATATAGACTAGTAAAATGTATTTAAAATGTTTTATAATGTTAAGCTTATTATTATTGATATCCAAGAATATCAATATACGTTGAGATATTAAAATAAATAAATACATATATAGCCTATATACACTAGTAATTGACTAAAACAATTATCTTGTTATAATTTGAATCAATAATTGATTGGTCTATCATTTTGATATATAAAAGATAATTGACATTGTAAAAGGAGATAACTACCTTTATTTGATATTAAAGAGGTTGAATTATTTTAAAATAATAATCTAGAGCTAAATCTAATCTTATTGTCTTCAATGGACTACATCAAAATTTGAAAGAAGAGTTATCATTTTGTAAATGATTAATAAAGTGACTTGTTTAGTGGAAATACTCAAGGTTTGTAATGTAGTGATCATTCAAGAATATTTAAACAAAGTTAATATTTAATAATATTAAAGAAAGTTTGAATGAGAGATAAATTAGGCTTTCTGGTATGATTAATGAAAGTAAATTATGGATTAGTTAGGTTTTTAAAAAATTGGGATTATGAATGGATTGTGAATTGGAGTAAATAGTGGCATGCAACTTTTGAATGTAAATAGTATCGTGAGGAGAATAGAATAAGAAGGGTCATGGAAGAGAATAAGGGACACAAAAGAAAAGAAGGAAAAGTACAGAGCACAAAGGGAAGGATTTTTAAATCATTAAATTTCAAATTTGGTAGCAAAATAGAGGTTGGTAATGTTATTTACTATTCTATTGTTAAATTAATTATGTGCATGGTTTGAAGTTAGAGGATTTAGAAAATGAATTTTTTATTTGAATAGGGTAACAAGATTAGCCCCATGGATGGCTCAGCCATCCACAGAGCTAATTCATCATCCTCTAAATCCTAAGAATTCAAACTAGACTTGCTGGTATGTTCAAACTGTGGGGTTAAATAAAGTTATTTTAGTTAACAACTCAAATCCCTAGTTTAGGAAAAAGTGTAACCTAGGGAAATAGTTGATATTTAGATAGAAATTAAAAAAAATTATTGTTTAAAATGTATTGTTTACATACTCAGTTAGTAGGGTAAACAAACTTCTAAGTATATAGACATAGTATGAAAAACTAGAGTAAACAAAATTATCATATGTTGAATATAGTTTAAATTATTGACTTGGGGATTATTGTGTAGGTAAGTTGAATGCAAAGGTTTTGCATTAAATTATGAATATATATAACTATGATCTAGGTAAATACTTAACATGGCAAATTTATCTATATGACTGTGGGTATTGTTATATAAACCCTAGAGAACACTTAGTTGATTCCACAAAGGATTTCAATGTTATGAATCTATTAGGGTTATAATACCATTAATAACTATGGTACAAAGACCATTATATATACATATGTCAATAATGAGTTTGAGACATTGGGACAATGAATATATATATATATATATATATATATATATATATATATATATATATATATATATATATATATATATATATATAGGGTATTGTTATATAAACCCTAGACAACACTTAGTTGATTCCACAAAGGATTTCAATGTTATGAATCTATTAGGGTTATAATACCATTAATAACTATGGTACAAAGACCATTATATATACATATGTCAATAATGAGTTTGAGACATTGGGAAAATGAATATATATATATATATATATATATATATATAGTACACTGATTGTATCAAATGAATAAAATTTAAAGATTGTGTATATACAAGAAGTTGTAGATATATATGAACAAATTACAAACATTAGGATTATGTAAAATGGAAATTAGAAAATATTATATTTAAAGGTATATATAACTGAGTGTTCAAAAATACAATATATATATATACCTTGATATTTTATATATAACATAAAAAATTGTGAGTTAATGTATATGGATAAACATAAGTCTTTTATTTTAAACACTACGAATGTATGCATATGAATGGAATATGCATATAATACTATTAAGGTATATACATACATCTATGGACTATGTAAATAGGTATGAAATACTACGAGTATTGATATACATAAAGAGATTGTGTAAATTAGTTATAAAACTATGAATTTATATGCGTTCGAGCAAGAATATAAGGACTGTGTGATTCTAGATAGGGTAGTTTTATATAGTGAATTCGACTTCTAATTTATAAACTTATGAAGTCAAATAAGTCATTAGCTAGAAATGATAACCATGAGCATTTGACTTAGATAGAGAACATAATTCACCATGTTAATAATTATTGATTATTATCCACTATACTTGGTAACTCAGATCAATGTATAATGACTTAAAATTGGGGGAAGGTAGAGAAATGGGATTAAGAATGAAACTGAGCCAAATTGGAATTATATCTTTTGTGTTAAATCATTAAAACATGGGATATGGTAATATTAAAACCTTGTTTATCTCTCGAAGCCTTTCTCATGAAAGTTATTATCTTTTAAGTTTTAAAAGAATAATGAAAAGTTTTGTTAGTGGGTTAGAATAGTAATTGTGTATTAAATTATATATTATGGGGTATATAAAATGCATGATGCATAAATATATGAAATATACCTATATGATAACTTAGGTTCTCAAATACATATATAAGTTATATTTATAAAATGGGATGCATGCCTATAATTATAGAAGTGACCAGTAAATTAAGTCACAAAAATTATGATATATAGGGAACTATAATTATATGCATAAAGGCCTCCTAAAATCATATTGAGTTTCATTGACAAAAGATTGTGTGTTTGTTAGTGAGTATTGATCTTTTGATTATATATGACTGCTATATGTAAACGAGTAATATGAACAATATATTATGATATTGTTAGTTTGTAAAATAATTACAAATTACTCGAAGATTTAGGTAATGCATTCTAATTTTATATTTTACCCAATTGGTAATTAAACTTACTTGTTATGCTATTTTATTATTGTGTAAAATAATATAGTAAAGATTCATTCATACATTTGATGGACTAAATGTGTGTATTAAGATTATTAATTTATTTACCATGTTTTAAACTTAATAGTGGATATAATTTGTATGAATTTGTTGGTTATTATATGTGTTAATCAAATATCGTATTGATGGTACTAAGTAGTGAGACAAACTTCACTAGCTTACATATCACCACCAATGCTAAATGAAGGTAATCCGATCAAGTGGTCTATATGAGTTTGACTAATCCTAGAGATCAAAAGTTATTTGAAATCTTTTTCCAAAGTAATGTTTATATAGACATTGTCATTTTATATGTATGATTTACATGCTTGTGTGATATCATGTTAGAACATATTTATTTATGGTGCACATCATGTAGTATAAATCTTTCAGCACACAGATACTAACACATCTCTCTAGATTCCTATACCATTACTATCTACCCATCCATGAAGGGAGGGACATTACCTATTTGGGGTATAGTGTGGGGGATCTATGGTCAGAGGTTGGTTTGGAAAAGTGCTTGGATGATGCTCTCCCTCCCCACTACAGTACTTATTAGGAGACTACACTTGAGATTATTAAAGATACATGAGTTAGTGTCATTTGAGCTCCATGGAACATTGTATCTATTATTATACTTCTATTAAGGCATCATTCCTATTGGAAATGTAATTGATTTATTATTTTACATTGACATCAATGGATGTATTATTGTACCATCCATGGTTGGATTTTAATATGATTACTTTCCTTATGCAGTTATGATTATTTACATAAGTTCCTAGTGATCAGTAAATGTAGTTGTTACATGTTTACTTATGTTTAATATGATTATTTAGCATGTTGAACATCAATAATTATATTCTGATGGTGTAATCTAATGAAATAATAAATGTTGAGTAAATATTAAAAATAAAATACAAATAAAAAATCACTGCATTATTTTAGTAAATCTTGATGGGGATGTTATAAATATGTGAGAGACATTAGGTACACAATGAATAATACAAGGTTCATTTTAGTGGGCCATATAAAAAACTTTGTGGAGGTCCTAAGGTGAATCTGATTCATAATGGTGGCAAACCATGTTGGAAGTCGTATCATTATAAAGACAAATCATGTGATGCCAGGTGGTGAATCATACAAAGCCTTCAAACATGGATGATCGCTAAGAAATACAGTCAAATAATGGTATCAATGAGATGTAGATGAATTCCAACATGATGAAGGTGAGAATCATAGCCACATAGATGAATGGGTGCCCAAACAACATAGGCAAACATCGACATGGTGTAGGTGCATGCCAACTCCATATAGGTGATTGACATCACGCTATGGGAGATCATCAAAGGACATCACATGAACATATATAAAAACCAAGAGAACACCATAATGGTGTGGATGATCTTCAAATGCTTATAGATGAATGTTAAATTCTTTTAGACAAATGACAATACAAGGTGCACCTGTGGATAAATGATGGTAGGGCATAGATATAGACAAACATTAGAGTGTGTGGATAGGTGCTAATACAAATGAATGCTAGAGTTCATAAGATGAGTGTCAAATCATTAAAATCATACACCATTGTAATTTAGGTGATAATCAGTGTAGTGTGGATGAATTCTAGTGGGGTACATCTATAAATAGGCATCAGTGTGTTACAGCATATGCCAACATAATGTAGGTGAGTGTTAATGTAGTACAGATGATTGCCCTTAGGTTCCAATCTAACTATAAGTTTTTGGAACTTGGATGGCACCCATATGCATGGATGATGATGACATGGACCTCTCAACTATGACAACAGGTGTCTCCAGTGAATGCCCACACCATACTGGTGGTTACCCTTTTCAAGTTGAATGACTATAAATATGCAAAACACACCTCATTTTGCACATTTTGCCATTTTATCCTCTTATCCTATGTTTAAAAGTTTTGTACTCTTTTTCATGACTTACAAAACCCTTTTCTCATCCATGGATTCCATTTCTTAGACCTCTTCTGTTGTTGGCACAGAGGTACCCAGAAACCCCAAACTAACTTTCTAAAATTTGAAGTGTGCCATCATCCAAAGGTTTCTATAGCAACAAGACATATACAAAAAATTAGGTGGAACTATGAAAGTGCAATGACATTATCTACATGCCATAGTATGAAAAATATATTCCTTTATTGAATGTTCTCTTGTAAATCTTCAATAAAGTTTTCTCCATGTTTCACATCAACTTGGGCTCCCAGAATGTTTCATTTGGAATCTATCCAAAATATATTCAGATACTAATAGGTATACTTTACAAGGATGAGGACCTAGTCACCATAAAGGCCTTACTAAATGATGAGGAAACAAAGTATTTAGATTCTCATTACTCACTATAGGTGGATGGTATGTATTATAAAATTTAGAATTGCTGATTTTTGAATAGTTTTGCTTCTGTTAGTTATAAATTGTTAATTTTTTATACAGATCCTCAATGCCATGGTAAAAGGGGACTAAAAATTGAATTTGTTAAAAACCCTTTCCTGATGGGAATGCTTGAAATTTTCCAAGAAAAAATTGTTTTTCACGACAAACCATTCGATATTCCATTCTAGGCTCTGGTTTATATTCTTCATCCTCTGGGTGCTCAACCGTTTGACTAGTGCACTTTTATTTCCATCAGAATCAAAGATGATTTGAAATATGCTTTGTGTAATGAACATACTTAGTTTTATTATTGTAATTATATCATTGCATTATACTTTGAAGTGATTTTGGATTTGCAAGCATCCTATATTTATTCTGCTCTTAATCTCACAATGTTTATCAACGCACTCTCCCTTAAAGCATAGCAGGTTAGTTTGAGTTGTTTTTTGATACTAATATTTATATTTTATTTATTTTAAATAATTACATAAATACAGATCTAGTTAATTTTAAATAAAATATCCTTTTCTTATAGAAAAAATTATATGAAATGATTCACAAAAGAAATGCAACATGCAAGGGACATCAACCTCCTAAGGCCAAAATAGAAATAGACATGGAGGAGGATGCAAAATTGAGTTTGCAGATACTTGAGAAACAATTGATAAGAAGAAAGTGAATGCAGAGTTCAATTACACCTCTAGCATAACTCTCCACTCATGTTACATGTATACCTTCATAAACTAGCTTTGCTTTGATTGAATACTCTTTTATCATTATAATATTTTAACTCTTTCTCTCTCTCTCTCTCTCTATATATATATATATATATATAAAATGGAGCCTACACAATCTATATTGAAAACACCCATTGGGTCTGGCAGAGCTTTAAGAGTTCCCCAACAATAACAATAACAACAACAACAATGGCAACATCAACAACCACATTAACAACAAAAAAAGCAAGGTTGACTCAATAGATCTATTTTTTTTAAATGCTAACATTTTATTATATTTTTTAAATTGATAATTTTAGTGATTTTAATTCCCATTTGAAGGTCATTCTTATCAAAGGAAAAAATTTCCTCCACTGCCACAATGCCATCATGGCCCTTTAACTACTAGTATTGGTAAATGTCTGTTTATCCTAGCTCAGAGCGGTGGCATGGTTCAAGTCCCAACATCTGAGTTTTCAAAATTTTTGCTTGGTGGTCTGCCTAGTATAATGGGGACTATAGTTATTCATAATATTAATCTAGATGAAGAGTAATTGGGAATTGATAGTGGCACACCCATGGTTTTTTTCAACCCTCATGATATTATACATAGATCTCAGCCCCAGGATCCTTTACAGTGACCTTGTATGCCCACCTAACAACATCAAAGGTAGTCCTGTGCAAGAGATTCCCCAAATAGATGATGAGCATATTTTTTTTCTTGTTTCTAATTTATTGGAAAAAAATAATAAAGCTTATGTTAATGATTTTATTCTTCCAAACCTTGATGAATTGAGAACTTGGGAGTGCCGGGCAAAAGTGTTGATTCAGGAAATAAATGAGCATTTCCACAACCATAGTCAATGAAATCAATTATATGTAATGATGGAGCATTAGCAAACAAAAATTAATCTTTTATTCAACCAAGAAGTTTCAATAAATGTTGTCATGAATAATAGCTTTAATGACGATGTTCTTGATATCATGTTAAATAAGCTTGATAACTTGAATGTAGAAGCCCAAGCATACTATAACAAATGGGCACAAAACAAAATCCTGGTGGATCTTGCAAATGTGGAAAAAGAAAAATTTGAGGTAAGTTTATTTATGGTTTTTTAAATTAAAATTTATTTTAAAACATTTAACTAATTAAATGTTTTTTGATCACTTGCAGTCAAAATATATAAATATCAAGAACCAAGTTTTTGTCCTTGACATGCATCTAAAGAATGCATGCAAAAGTATTTATGTAGCAATTTCTTTCAAGGAAAAACTTGTTTTGTTAAATAAGGAAAATAATACATTGAGGAAAATAATTCAAGAAAATGGCTTGGATCCTAATGTTTTGTTTAAAAATAAATTTGAAATGGACCCATCATTGCTTTTAGTAAGAGATGTTGCTGCAGAAAAATGGATAAATCTTGCCAATATCCATTTTGCAGTGAAAGATCTCTAATATTTTGGGATCTCAATCCTCATTGATAGCATAACCACTACCAGTACTAGCAAACAGGTAGTGGAAGGACAAATTGATCTAGAGTGATTATGAGACTATAAGTTTAATGTTGTTTTGTAATTTCTTCCATGCTATTGTTAAATTAATGGAAACTGAGGTTTTAGCTCAAACCCTTGAGTTGTTTTATGCTTATGTTTTGTAATTATTGGAAAATTATGTTTTCAAATATAAGAATATATTTTGTAATTAAAGATTCCTTACTAATATTAGGCTACACCTGCACTATGTAATAATTTGTTGTGATGTTTAACTTCTTTAATTTATAGTAAATTTGGTTTCAAATCTATTAAAATATTGTTTACCATTTAATTTTATTCAAAAAATGTCAAACAATAAAAAAAAGAATGTTGAATATGTACTATTTTTTTAATTCACAATGTTAAAAAATGCTAAAAAATACTAATGTAGAATATTGAAGATAGGATCATATCAATTAAACATTTCATAAACACCTTAACTCAAATTGAATCAATCAAACATTTCACAAATATTTTTTAGTAATTTGCATATACATATTACAATTTTACAAACTAACACTCAGGTATTTCGAACAACCCTTTGGCAACTCATACTTCATCTCTAGCATTTGATGTCCTGTCTCATTGGCATTTATAGTTTCACTATCTACTTTGGTAGTTGTATTCATGACACCTCTTCTTTCAGTTAGACTGCTCAAATTGAAATTGGTCTATCATATGGAAACATATCAACTTCATAACTTGAAACATACAACCTTAAACATGGATCAAGATTTCTATCCAATCTATTATGAAACCTTGATTTAAAAAAAATATAATGCACTAAATACCCTTTTATCTTCCATGAACCCCAAAATCATTGTTTGGTATAATTCATATAAACAAAAATATTCATTGATTTCTTCTTGCAGAACACTACTCAAAAATAGTTTCTTCCAAAGCCTAGTAATAGAACCTATTTTTATTGGTTTAGTTAACAACCAATATTGTTCAACCATTGTAAATCCAAAAAGCATTGACTGCTTTTTTAGTAAATTATTTTGAATAATACCCTTAACTTTCTCTCCATTTATTTCCACAGACTTACTAAAATATTCGATGAGAGTACTCATGTATTTGATAAATACATTACTTGTTTGTTCTTGACCATCTGCACCATTCCAAAATGTAATATTCACCATTCCCATGGTTTCAAGCAACTCATCTCTTGGAAAATAATCTTGAATTTCAACATATAAGATTTTTAAAATATATCTCAATTTCATTTGCATGTCACATATGACATTATCATATAGAACCCTTGTTATAGGTACTTATTCAAATTATGATCCAACTACATTAGTTCATATTTAGAGAGTATGTAATGGTATCTCCTTTCCATTAACAAAAATACAAAGATGATCATGAATATTGAATTTAAAATATTATTGAGGGTCATTTAGATTTGTTAAAGTTTCCAAACTCTCAAATATTTGTCCCTTAAAACTTTCATTTGATTAGTATAATATATCAAGTGATAAACAAACATGTATCCTCAACTTTATGAAGTCCACAATAAATATTGATCTCTCTTGTGCATGTTACATCAAATAATGCATTTTATTTAACATGGGAAGAATACCACATAATGTTAGAAAAGTTTTGAAATATGTCAAGAGGTTCAATAAATCTTTTGCCTTGTCAACCTCCATCCTATACATAAACATAAAAATAGCTAATGATTGATATTCTTCAAATATTCTGGATGCAAGCTCATACATTGAAATCCATCTAGTATCTACATCTTTTAATATTTTTTTTCTACTAATCACTCCAATCACAAATTTCTAAAAATATTAAAACCTTTTTGGAATACATGACATGTATGTGTGCAAATCATGGATTAGAACCTCCACTTTTGTGACATTTTAAAATGTGCTTACAATTTTGTAAGTAAGATTCATTCTATGTGCCATGCAATGGATTGAAGTCATATATGGGGCAACTGATGTTTGCAAGTGATCACACAAACCTATTTTATTCTTTTGTATTACTGATGCACCATCCACACCACACACACCAACTTAGTACCTATATCATGGTAACTCATCCCAACAATATCCATGTAATTAGAAACAACCAATTTGTAAAGGTTTTTAGCATTATAATTTTTAGTCATTTTATGTACATATAAAAGGTGAGGTTGTCTTGAATGATTCTAAAATGTATATACATGCATGCATACCCATGGTGTGTTGTCAATTGATGTTACCTCATTAATGGATAGTGATATGAACCTTGATAATTTTACTTTTTCTTTCAAATCCTCCTTTTCAATCATTGTGAGGCAGTTTGCCATGTCCCAAGCATTGGTATCAGACCAATGTGAATGTGGAATGTTGTGCAATCTAATCTATTGAAATAAAATCTTGTAATTTCAAAAATTAGAGATTGGTCTTCCTCTTTTTAGAATGTGATATAAATTTGAAAATTATATAGTTTTGGTAAGCAAATTAGACTGAGCAACCTTTCCAAATAGGGATTTAATTGTTCCTCATTTCTCAATGAGGTGCCATTGATGTTTTTGATGATTATGATACTCTTTTGTGTAATAGGGATGCATGGACTCTTTCTCATTTTTCCATCTCACTTTTTTTTTTAAATTTCCATCTTTGTCTTTTACTAACTCATATACTTTGCCACAATGTTTTTCAATTGTGTCCAACTTGAGTTGCATTTTGTGGTCCTTAGCAAGTTTCCAACTACATATTGTGCCTTTGCATTTTGTTGGTGTGTCAATACAATTTTTTGGCTCTACAAGTTCAATAAATGGATATTTAGATGCCCACTCATACTGAAATGACCTTCCAATTGTCCATGTATTTTTCTTCTTCTACATAGTTTTTGTTGTGCCTTTTTCAAATGGAAATTATTTTTACTGCATAGCAATCTCATCTAAAGATTGTGTTGGGTGAGTAGATCTCTCATTTGGTGTTGAGAAATCATCATCACCACTACTTATGATGTGATATCTTTGTTTCCTTGAATTCAGTCGAACAATGGGTATTTTTTTTTGAGTGATTTTTTTTGTGTCTTTTTCAATTGGAGATTGTTTTGGCTACGTAGCAGTCTCATCTAAATATTGTGTTGGGTGACTAGATCTCTCATTTGGTGTTTTGAACTCATTATTGACACCACTAGTTATGATGTCATATCTTTGTTTGATTGAATTTAGTGGGACATTGGGTATTTCTTTCTGAGTGGTTTCTTTTAGGGGAGTTATATATTCCAAAACGTTATACAAGTCTTCAATACTTTTATCATTAAATTTTACATGCAAATTTTTTTGTGACATTAATTTTTAATAAATGCAATACTAAAGTACAAGAAAATAAAAATAATTAAATCATATAATATTTATAATATAGTACCTATGCTTGTCATTTCATTCTAAGTTTGTCTTCTAATTCAAGGATATGTTTGATACCTTTATCAATGGGTTCTACATGCAATATTATTGTCGATCTTGTCATTATCATTGAATATTAAAAATAATATTTAATTAATTAAAAAATGGTATTCTACGAGTTAGTCCCTCTATTTAGAATTTTAAATTTATGCCCAGGTATGTCTTTCTATGGAGACAATTCTTGGAAAGAGTTATTGGTGAGTTCTGCACACAAAATGGTTTAAGACATTTTAATTATTATTTAACTTTAACACAATCCAATGAATAAAAAAACTAGTTAATTGAAAATATTGTACTTGTGTCTAGTGTCTAGCTAAAATAAGATAATAGGTTATTTTGATTTTTGAATTTTCTGAAGGCCTTAACATTTTTAGCAGATGTCATATTATCTAACCTATGGAGCCATGGATAAAAGATGATTGACAACAAACAAAGATGTTTGAATGATGAATAAGTAACCATGAAAATAATAAAATATAATAGTGACCACCCATAAAATGACTTTATTTGCACACAGTCTGATGGGGTCTGTCCATAGGTTACTTGTGACCGCCTATAGCCCACTGGCACTTGTCAACAGGTTGCAAATGGATGCCAGTAGACTATAAACAGTTGCCCATAGACTACTAGTAGACATTGGTAGTCTATAAACAAACACCAAAAACCATGAGTGGTCACCCACAAGCTACTAACATCCACCCAGTTGTGGGCATCCACTGATCGTCTACTAGCATCTGCCCATAGTTTGTTAGTGTTTACTTAGTCTTTTGGTACCCACCCATAATCTACAGGCATCCATCTACAGTTTCCTTAGACCTTAATGGTAGGCTACAATTGATGATGAACTATGGTCAACTTACACTTGTAAGATGTAGTCAGGTTCCTACGCTTATAAGATGCAGTCAAATGCCAGTAAACTGCCCTCATGTTTAATGGTCGCGATGACACTTAAAGAGTAGTAAATGGAATTAAATTTTAAAAATACTAAAAAATTATATTGTAAGAAAAAAGTATCCCACCTTGTTGTAAACTATTGATTCTTGAATCCTTCCTTGGACTTGAAATATAAACCACTAAAAAAATTCTTAAAGTCACCCAACAGTATGTGGTGAAATCCTTCAGATTGGCTTTCAAGGTACTGACGAATTAAATTTATATGAGGAAATTTATATTCAAATGTAAGCGAACTTGCCCTTGAAATTAACTTTGACCTTGAAAATTTAGGCAATGCCACCCTATTGGCCACTCCACAAAAATTTCCAAACAGTGTCTTCAAAAAATGGAATAATTGTAGATTAATGAAGATTCACCACTAAAAAATCCCTGAAATAATATTAAAATTTATTATGATTATGACATTCTATTTTTATACTCATGGGTCATACCATGCATTATATATGTTGCATATGGTTTTAATGCTTCCACTTTCATACTTTACATGATTGTCATAGACCTCCTAGCATTATTTGTTAGCTTTGTAAACAACCCTAATATTTTGGGCACTAAACACTATATTTTTTTAAGTAATGTATTTTATTGCTTTATATTGTTATGATTTTTCATCTACCTTATTTTTTGCTCATGATCCATATTTAATCATGATTATATTCCTATTGATAGATGTTATATTGTTTACACATATACTATTGATGATATTCTTGAGATAAATTCAAGATCTACAATACATATGATTAAGGGATCATAGTTGGTTGGGGGCACCATTCATACTCACTTTGAGGGTATTTAAGGGCATCTCTTGGCATCACTTCATACATACATACATACATACATATATGTATATATATACATACATATATATATGTATATATATACATACATATATATACATATACATACATACATACATATACGTGCACGCATACACACACATATATACATACATACATATATACATACACACACACACACACACACACACACACACACACACACACACACACACACACACACACACACACACACACACACACACACACACACACACGCACGCACACATATCCTTTAACATATTTAGCTCTCATATGATTTCTATGGTTTATATTTCCTATTACATGTACCTTTGTATGATTAGTGCTTTCATGTAATAATGTTCATACTCATGTTGTACCTGGTATGACCTTATTAGTTCTTTGTGCATGATTATGTGGGTTATTTATTTTAGTGTTATGGTGATTATAGCATACCTTATGTGTTTGTTTCATATTCTTATTATTTGGCATGCCATCTTGATTTACTTATGTTTGATGTGTGTTCCTTATTTTCATTATATACTCTATGTCAACTTATTGTGCTTGTTTACTTTAAATGCTCTTATTATTATTTTCATTGCTACTTTGTGTGTGACACTCCCTTATTTTTTTACTTTGTATGTGGAATTCTTACCTTGTGCTTAGTGTGCATTCATTATTTCTCTTGCATACTATGTATGTATGGTGTGTTTCCTTTAATCATAGTGGGTCTTTGTTTCTTGCTTTGTGTTACTATATGGTTGGTGCCATGATCTATATCATGCATAGTTGTATTTGATTTTCCAAAATTAATATCATATATATTCCATTGACTCCTTGCATACATTACCTTGATTTATATCATACATATA
>JARHVA010004652.1:1257500-1392500 GCA_037957365.1 Torreya grandis
ATTGACATAGTTTTCAAAACATATATATTACTATGTCATATGACTATTTTAAATACTGTTTTTCATTAATTTGACTAAAAAATTGTTATAGTCCTAAAAGGAGGATTATGCATTTCACATTAATTGTTTATTTGTCTTTTGTTATTTCTAATTAATGAACATAGTTATTATTTTTTAGTTTTTCATTAATTTGACTAAAAAATTGTTATAATCCTAAAGAGAGGATTATACATTTCACTTTAATTGTTTATTTGTCTTTGTTATTTCTCACTAATGAACATAGTTATTCTTTTTTAGTTTATTTGACCTTTCAATATTTAAAATTATCAAGATGCAAGTTTTAAAGTACATATAGAGTTTTTGAATAGTGATTCAATGAATTATTTCATACCTTATTTGAGGCTTTTAGATTATCAATACATAAGAGAAAATTTATTTTGGATATATAAACTCCCACTATGTAATAAATGCATATATGTTGTGTGTTTTATTAATTTAAGAGGTGAGTCAATTTTCAATCCTTAATAGACACAATGGGATAACTTTATTATGGAATAGGTGGGACAAAAGATATAGTATGCAAGTATTTATTATCAATCTTTGTATAGAAATTAAAGTGTTAAGAGATTTTATGTTTTCATAGTCCATAAGAATGAGAGATGATTTCCAGGTAAAAACTATGTAATTTTGATTTGATAAAATTTCCTAGTGATGAATCATAGATGGTGATTCAAAATATGTCAGATCAAAATTACATAAATAGTTTTTACTCGAAAATAATCTCTCATTCAAATAAAGTGGTTTTTTTTTTTTTTTTTTTTAAATTTTAGTTCATCCACAAAGCCTGTTACTTTAGTATTTATAAACATTATTTTAATCTTATATTGGTAATCCAATTGTCTCCTCGAGAATAGTAGTTGAAAAGATGTTTGGTGCCTACTGAAATAGAAGATCAGATTTAGGATATCAATTGAATAGGTTAAACAATTATGGTTTACAATATCAACATCTATAATTTTTTATAGTTTAAATAACACATAATGTAAATACTAATTATTTATAATAAGCATTACTCAATTTAAAATAAATGTTACGATTTGATAATTTGATGGTTGCATTAAAGATAATGGAATATTCTTGAATAAGCTCTAAATAATTACACCAATAGGTGTTCTTACAATGGCATCTGAGTGAGGTGGTTGGGATTTGTAATGGTGTGAGAATGTTACCATTTAATTATTTGAAATCCAATATTATAAAGTAAAAAATAAAATAATTTAATTATATTAAAACCCACATAATTAAATAAAATAACTGACATAACGGTTTTAAAAAAAATGTAAATACAAATGAATTTAAACAAAAATGTAGAGTAAATCAACATAAATAAAAAGTAAAGAAGAGTAAAAAAAGGGGTAAATTGAATTGTCATTCCATAATAAATAAAATACAAATTTTTTACATTAATATTTTAAAGATTACTTGTTATCTCTTTGTTTTAACTATATAACTTTCCTCATTGCTTTTAATGTGAAATTGATTTCCACTTGACTAGTTGTATTATATTACAACATCATAAGTAATAAATAAATTAGCATATATCTCTTATATAAATTTATATAAAATACATCAGTAGATATCATTCTCAAGGTACTTATTGTCAAATTTTCCCCCACAGATCAAATTGTCACCCTATCATTTGAAACTAAGCATATCTAGTCTTAAGTGTTCCTTAAGATGATGTCTTTTGTGCCCTAATGATTCCCTGTAAGTTTTCTGCCTTGGTGAAATTGCTATTTGCTGATATAAGCCTTCAAAGATGATAAAAAAATGACTTGAGCAAGCCTAGAAGAGCTAGACCGTCATCAGGATGTCACGTAGAAATAGAATGGTCATCTCATTTATGCATTTTATAAATATGCTTAGAAAGCCTCTTAGGTCAGAATAAATGCATGGCCATTAATTTATTCATGCCTTGAACATTATCTACAAAATTCATATCTTGATCAGCTTGCTATCTCAAGATATAAAACTCCAAAGTTAGTAATGCAAAATGAAATGGGTGCACAGATGTCAAGTTCAAGCCTCATAAAATAGCTGTTAGAATTCAAATGATCAAGATCAATGGTCAACATTAAATCATATCAAAGATCCAATGGTGAGCGATAATCTACAGCTTCAGTGGGTCCCAAAGATCTAATGCTGAGTATTTGATCATGCATCGAAGATCAACAATGAGCATTGAGTTAAAAGGTCAGCATGAATGAGCTCCTACCAAGTGTCAAGTCTAGGGTACTTGTTAGATAGATCAATGGTATGTGATGATTAACAAGTCAATGGGCCCAAGCATATCTAATGGTGCACATTTAATCATAACAAGTAGATTGACAGTGAGCAAGAGTCAAAGATTCAATGGATCTTGAGGACGAGCAAGCTCCTACCAAGTGTCGCAACCATGATAAATGTCAGGAAGATCTATGGCTCACATTCATTCATTCCAGGAAAGATCAATGGAGTGTGTGAAGTGGAAAAACTAACATTAGTATCTTGAGGATAAACACAAAACTGATAATGTCATAATCTCAAGGACTTATATCAAGATTAAGGGTCAATATTAAAAGTCAAATCCAATTCAATCAAGGTTGAACCAAAGGAAATATTATAAATAAAATCCATGGGGGATGACACATAAATTTTGATGGGTTCATCACCAAAGCCAACAACATGATCATGACCTTTTTCTTCACTCTTGCATGCTAAGAACAAACTAGTAAGGATTAATCTATGCTAGAACAAGATCAAAATAGATTGATTACATTGTTGTAACTACATCAACATCAGAAGGAGATTGTAAAAGATTGATCCAACTATTTTGAATGGCTTTGAAATTGGAATTAATCTTGAAAATGACTTGATTCTATCATTGTAACCATAAGGAGCATCATGAAAACTAGAAATGGATTGAAAAGGACTGATATAGTTGTCATGGTCATTTTATAGTAGTCTTAGCATGATGATTCATTCTAGTTGAATCAACACCAAACGATCAAAAATATTGATCATAATGACCCCTTATCCATCATTATACGCATTGGTCCCCATATCTTTCATCCCTTTTGCTATATATAGGCTTCTAAGCCTTAAAATGGATCCCTCTGGCATGACTAGACTCTACCAAGATTTGCACTATAACACCTATTTGATATAATAGAGATTGAATTCCTCTGTTTGAAAACTAAATTGAAGTGTGTCTCATGAATTCATTGATGTGGTCAAATGAACATCTACTTTCCTTACCTTTGTATGAGTTTTCTCACCTTTATACACTATTTTAGTAGTTTTCACAGGTCATGTTAAGTGTATACATAGTCTGTTAGTCACTGTGGAAGTGGGCAACTACCCTCCCATGTTAGGTTGATAGCTAATCCATGCCCTTGTGTGAAATAATTATGTGGAACTAATCAAAGAGAGAATGAAGTGATCTTCTGTAGTCTTGAACGTATCTTATAGTGTGTCTTTTTCTATTAGAAGGATAATTTTTTTGGGTGTATTACCTCAATTTTTACATGCTTTTATGAATTATTGTCAATCTCTCTTCCTTTTCCAAGCAAGAGTTAATATTAGGTCTAGTATAGGTGATAGATCTAAAAGGAAACCAACCTTCTCTAAAGATTTAACCCAAGTTTAGGTGACCCATAGCTTAGGGTCAGTCCCATGTTAGACTAGGTTTGAGAAAGAGGACCTGAACAATCTCTTTGCTTAGCTAAGGTGTAACCTAGGAACACCAAGAGTACTCACAATTTAATATGATATAGGTGCCTTGAAAATGATAGCTATCAGTGTATTTTACATAGATATATGTAAGATATGTATGCTAGTATGTTAATATTTATGTGTTGAACTTTAGAAATTTTTTTATAATGTTATCATAATATATATTATAAATTGTTTTTTTGGTTAATAAAAACATCAACTATTTCAAAAGTGATTCCATTAGTCTTACCTTGGCAGAGACCAGTAACCTCTATATTGACAAAAGGAAATTGGGACTAAATTTTAGGTATTTTAACATAAACAAAATTAAATACTATTATAGTGGTCATAAGTTTTCTAATGTCAATATTGATGAACATCACTTGTTTATTAGATCTATACGTTCACTCTATGCCTTCCCAAACTATAATGATATTGTAAGGAATATATCCACTTTTAATGAAACTAGTTTAATCATAACTAAGCCAAGACATTTTTATTCTTAATCAATGGCTAAGCCCATTCAAAATATTTATCACCAATAAGGTGCACAATTTGGGTATAAGACCCCAAATAGGTTCTTGTAGGAGGAGTTGGTTGTATTGTAGGTGTAATATGAGGAAGGGGAATAATATGAGGATAAGATGACATTAGAAGTGAAAGAGGAGGAGGAGGAGGTAGTGAAATTTGTTAAGTAATATTTTATCATTTTAAGAAATTAGGTGTTTAATTCCTAAATAATAAAGGGGTCTGAGTAATGTAAATCAGTGAATAATATGCTTTAATTAACCTACTAATTTGTGTTAACAGATAGTATTTTTGCCTTTTCTAAATATATAAAGAAGTGAAAGAAAATAGAACTTAGCTTATTTTGGTTGATTCAGACTAAGATAGGATTCTGATACTAGAGGAGCAAGACTAGAAAATAGGCTAGAATAGGTGGTTGAACTTTGTTTTTAAGTTAGACAGGAGCATCAAAAGTGGACACCCTAATGTTAAGTGCTGTAGTCTTATTATGACACTATTTTCCTAAGGCTGAAAGCTTTCTAGGTTTTGTTTAGTAGGCCTGTGTTACCCTGTGTATGAATTTTTGAAGTCTAAAAGTCTGTGAAGCTTGCTGTGTGTTTGATTTAGTCTTCAAAACCCTTAGGAGATCTTTGTGCTTGAAATTGAATGTAAATTTGGGAAAGAGAGAGGATTTGGTGTGTAAAGGATAAACTGGATACACTTTACACCTTATGTGTGGGAAAACTGCCTACATACCAATACTTTGAAGAGGGATCAAGCTAATGTAGTTCTCCTATTAAAGTACATGGTGAAATTATGTATGATGTATGAAACTATATGTAATTTGGATGACTAGGGACTAATATGAGTGCTTGAATAGGCTTGAAATTCTCTTGGAAGGTTGTATGTAGAGAATATGGAAGAGTGCTTGAGTGTACTTGTTTGCATTCTTGCTTCTTTCTTATAAATGAGTGCCAACCCTTCTAAATGGAATTTGAATGGACTTTTATAGGATAAATAATGATCGTGGGTTAAATGAAATTGTATTAGGTTGATAGGGAAACATATAAGGATTCAAGAAAATATGACTGTTAAAGGTAAAAATGCACTTGGATAATAGTGTCAAAAATAGGACATCCTAGGTTCCAACACTCCTATCTAATTTAGGCACTATTGTCCTAAGGGGATGAGATTTAGGGGGATAAATATAGGCCTATAAGGGCTACCTAGGTCTAAAAGAGCTAAGTTCAGAAGGCTACAGATGACTCAGAATTAGTGAAAGAAGTATCTTAGAAGGGTTGTGTGAGCAATAAAGAGGACCTATGGATTGGGCATCATTAAATATGCCTAAGTCATCCAATTTCATATTTTATATGACTAAATTTTCCCTCACACCCCCCCCCCCCCCTCATTATTCTAGTGATGCAACAAAGTGAAATACTAGGATAAAGGAAATTACAAAGCATACCTGAACTTACCTATGAGGGAAATGCTCATGAACTATGTATCTAATCCCTCTAAATAGGTGGCTCAAGAATACAAAGGCTGGCCCTTTGGCTCCATCATTGCCTTATGAAGTGAAGCTATGAAATGATATCAGTATAGAATAGATGTCATATGAAATGGCTCATGAAGACCATGGATGTGCTAGAAATATGATAATGTGGTGTGGATAGCCTGAATATATGCTAGAAACTAGGCCACTCTTGGTCATTTTTGAATATGGAGGTTAGGCTTATATGAAATCCACTTTGAAACTAATGTACTAAGGTTATATGAAAGCCAACTCAAGAACTCAAGTACTCAAAAATTTAAACTTGTATGAAAGTTCAACTCGAAAGTGATGCCAACCACCTGTAGATGAAGTAAGGCATGTAACTACTAAAAATACCTAGAATAAACTAAACTTGGAAACAAAAGAAGATCAATGTGTACACACATTTCCCCTAATCATTGATGTATGGAATACGGATTATGATCTGGAAGTTATGTCAACTACCTAAAATGAACTAAAAGTGAGAACCATCTTACCATGTATGATAACCCCCTATATTTAAGAAGACTGTACTAAAACTATTGAATCTAATTCATCTGGAAGTGCAAAAACTATCCTTGAAATGAAATTTTTGTCTGTTTCTAGAAAACTTGAGTGTTTTTTGCCTAGATAAGAGCACCAAAATATGGACACCCCTATTTTTGGCACTATTGTCTTTTTTGGTGCTATTGTTCGATGTGAAAAATGGTTACTAATCTAGAACTGTCACTATTTTTTGGCTCCATTTTGACTATTTTGACCTCTAGATTATGTACTGAGTGGTTTGAATGCTATGGTTTTAACTATTATGAGCTTTGGTCTCTATGACAAAACCCCTATTTGATGCTCCCTCTTTTGAGGGTAGGAATGATGAACCTTCAATGATTACCTTTAGAAGAAAGAGTCCTACAAGTGTGTTAATTTGTATAGATATATGATATAGAATCTGATATTTGACAAAATATTTCAAGATATATCAATGTTTGTATTTATAGATTATTAGATCAACATGGGTATACCTAGATAGATATAACAATGTGCAAAGTACTAAATTGAAAATGTTACGTATTAGTTGTTAGTTGTTAGTTGGAGGGATGGAGCATGATGTCCATCATGGCATCCAAAAAAGCAAGGGAAATGCATGATATAGATCATGGCATTTCACACATTGAAAAGTAAATAAGCAATCAATTAAACAAGCTCGAAGCACACTAGGATGGCCAAGGGGCCATGCAAATAATGGACACGGGCATATGTCACTCAAACTAGAAAACAATCATGAAAGGCATGTTCAAATGCCACATATACGTACAAATGAAATAAGCAAAGTTGGCACAAGGGCCACAAGAACATATAAGAGTACAAAAAAAAGACATTGGCAAATGTCTTAAGGCACCCACATGAATAGAAGCAAAGGACATTGGAAAATGTTCTAAGGCACAAGCAAGAGTCAAATAAGAACTAGAATATGCAATCACACAAGCTATTCTAAGCAAGCAAAAAAAAACATGTAATAACTAGAAAGATACAAGCACATCTAACTAATCAAAGCAAATGTGAAAGTATGCAAAACATGTGTAGTATAAGACTAGGTATATGTTAAGAGATACACAAGTGCTAAATACTAGTGAAATGTCTATATAATATTTTGTGTAAGCTATAAATTAATGTACATTAGTATGATAACTCAGAGTGTATAGTGTAGGAATGACATACCTAGATGGTGTAGTCATATAGAAGATGCCCCCAATGGATATGTATACTGCTGTGTGTCTCAAATGTAGAAGTACGAATGTCCCCTCAATGGGTAGAGTGAAGCAGTCAACTAACTGGATGCCATTGCACACACTCAAAAGAGATCAAGTGAAGCATGGTAATGTACATAAATTGACATAAAATAGCATGGAATAACAAATATAAGTCCTAGCATGATAGTGGTAATGTAAAGCATGGATGATTCATACAATCAAAATGTTTTGGTATGTTGATAATTTTGAATGTTTTTTATAGTTTGAAAATTTTGAATGTTTTTGTGTTTTGATATAAGCTATGTACAGGAGAAACTAGGAAGGAATGATACAAACTGATGAGTCTCATGGGAGACTCCCTATCATGGTGTCCTCTATCATGGTGGCTCATATAAAACTAATCGTAACGGGTTGCTATGTGAAATAGGTCTTGGAAAATTTACCCATAATAAATATTTCTCTGAAGTGGTACTCTTTGATGTGTATGACTAAGCTATATATCGAGATGGAGCTAAAACCTATGTTGATGGATCATTTAATACAAATCATAGTGGGTTGCTACTTGAAATAGGTTTTGGAAAACTTGGTCATAGTGAATATTTCATTGAAGCAGTACTTTGTGATGTGTATGTGTATGGAACTATACTGTATATGCCATGGACTACACTATTATATGTAGGTTGAGCTCACTGTATTGGTCTCCAAATCTACTGAGTAGGTGGGATAAAATATCTCTTATGAGGCTCTATCTGATAAACCTCATTACTCTCATGATGAGTAACCGATGATTCCTATAAAGGAATGTCCTGAGAGGACTCAATCATGGAGGAATGAGGTCTATGGTTTTATGATGGAGGAGATCTGGGTGCCTCCTATGTGAATGTTATGATGCCATTATCAATACATCTATTAATGCAATTCCTGAGTCCATAACAATCATTATCTCTATGTCCATAGATATGATGGTAGTTTCAAAAGGACCGATGTGGCTGCCTATGTAGGAGATGTGGATCCCATTGATGAGTAGAAGGAAATGTGATTAACCTCCTATATAGTAGTGCTGATAATATAACATATGGGTTGTCCTTCTCTAAATCAAAGTATAATGGTGCTCTATTGTTGTTATCTGTAGTGCTTATTATAGGTTGTGATTTTATGTTTTGATATGTAACATTGCTTGCAACCAATTGACTACGTGAAGGTGCATATACATGATTGGCACTAGGGTACCTTTGAAGCTTTTGTATTGTAATTTGATTCCAATGTTGTGATATTTTCATGTAATAGTTGAATATGTGTTTGTAAATCTAAAAATAGTTTGATCATGCTGGTGATTTGATTCTTTAGATTCTCAGAAGTGCAAACCTTAGTTTCTTTCGATTGAACATATAATCACATATGTTGAAGAGGGATTGAAGAAGCTATAGGTAGAATGTATGCATTAGAAGCTACAGTATAGGATACCTCACCTTTTGGAGGGGTGATAGCATGGACCTGGTTAGAGTGAAAGTAGCTATCACCCTCTTGAGGGATAAGAGGAGAAATGATTTCTTTCCTCTACATGAAATATGACATTGAAATAGGAGTAGCCAAATAGGCATATATATCTAGGTAGAAACTATGCATTTAGGATAAAATGCGTGTAAGTGGAGTTATAAATTGTATAACAATATGATTATAGAGAACATTCCACATGAAAGATTGCAAACAAGGGATATAAAGCATAAATTTGTGCATGTATGCATAAAAGATTATGACATGTGCTATGACATTTCTAAAGTGTTTAGCATGATAAACTTGTATATTTTTCCTTATGAGAGATAGAGAGAAAATTTTAGAGAGCATGAAATTTTTCATGTATGCATAAAGAGTTTTGACATGTGACATAACATTTCAAATGTGTTTAGCATAATGAATTTGGAGATTTTTCCATATAAAAAATAGAGAGTAAAGGACAGAGAACATGATTTTGTGCCTAAATTCATAAAGAGCTTTGACTTATAACATAATACTGCTAACATGTTTAGCATGATAAAATTGAAAATTGTTTCATATGAGAGATAGAGAGTATGCAAAAGGCATATTAAAATCTTATGTAGCAATAAATGTTGTAATATCATCCCTTATTATGAAAATTAAGCATGAAATGCAAAGAATGAAACTTTGTACTAACATATGATAGACTTCATCATTCATGTACATGATAGGACCTATTATGTTTTTTTTATTATTTGCAAGAAATGTAAGAAGAGTTTGTAAATAAATGAGCATCATTTTTGCAATTTGGCTATGGATGTAAGGTGATACTGCAAGAAGCAAAGAGGTGCTAGTATATGCAACTAAATATTTTTTAGAAATAGTTCCACAAAATACTATGAATTTTTTATTTTAAAATAGATTTTTTGAGTTTGATATGCAACTAAAAATTCAGAAAATGATGTGAAAAGTAATGGAAAATCACTGGGAATTTAGTTGATGCAACTAGGGTTTTGAATGAATTTTTTCAAAATCAATGTAATAATTTGAAATATTTAGAGAATTTTGTATAATTTTGCTTGAAAATTTTGAGAAAAATCAGAAAAATATTTATAAAATTAGCAATATATTTTTCCTAGTGTTTGTATGCAAAAAAGACCTAGTATGTGCAAACTAGGGTTTGAATAAAATCTATGATATTTTTGTAATTAATTGGTATATTTATGATTTTTAAATTTATAAAAAATCAAAAAATTATGGAAAAAAATCAAAAATAATTATCCCTAGGGGTTTTAGAGTTTTTACGTGAAAATTTGAAGTAAGTCAGGTTCACCAAATGTTTTATCATTTTAGAAAATTAGGTGTTTAATTTATAAATAATAAATGGGTTTGAGCAATGTAAATCAGTGAATAATATGAGTTAATTAACCTATTGATTTGTGTAAATAGATAGTTGTTTTGCCTTTTCTAATTATAGCAGGAAGTGAGAGAAAATAGAACTTAGCTTATTCTGGTTGATCCAGACTGAGACAGGGCCTGATACTAAAGGAGTAGGACTAGAAAATAAGATGGAACAAGTTTCTAAAATTCATTTCTGGGTTAGACAAGAGCACTAAAAGTGGACACCCTAATGTCTGACACTATTGTCCTGAAACTAAAATCTTTCTAGGTTTTATTCGATAGGCTTGTGTTACCCTATTTGTGAATTTTTGAGGCTTAGAAGCCTACAGAGCTTGTTGTGTATCTAATTTAGTATTTAGAACCCTTAGGATATCTTTATGGTTGGAATTTAATGGAAATTTAGGAAAGAGAGAGAAGGGGTTAGTGTGTAAAGGATACGCTAGATGCACTTCGTACCCCATGTGTGGGCACACTACCTACATACCAATACTTTGAAGAGGGATCAAGCTAATGTAGTTCTCCCATTGAAGTGCTTGGTGTAATTGTGGGTGATGTATGAAACTAGATGTGAAATTGGATGTACTTTGGATGACTAGGGACTGGTATGAGTGCTTATAAAAGTTTGAAATGCTCTTGGAAGGATGTATGCAGAGGATAGGGAAGAGTGTTTGAGTGCACTTGCTTGTATTCTTGCTTCTTTCATGTAAATGAGTGCCAACCATTCTAAATACACTTTGAATGACCTTTTATAGGGTAATTAATGATCATGGGTTAAATGAACTTGTAATAGGCTGATAGGGAAAAAAATAAGGATTCAAAAAGATTTGACTGTTAGAGGTAAAAATGCACTTGAACAATTATGCTAGAAATAGGACACCCTAGGTTCCAATGCTCCTATCCAATTTAGATGCTATTGTCCTAAGGGGATGAGACCTAGGGGAATAGATCTGGGCCTGAAAGGGCTTATTGGGTCTGAAAGAGCTAAGTCTATAAGGCTATGGATCACTGAGAATTAGTGAAAGAAGTAACCTATAAGGGTTGTGTATGCAAGAAAGAGGACCTATAGATTGGGTGTCATTAGCCATGCCTAAGTCATCCAATTTCATATTTATATGACTACAAGAAACATGTTAGGATGAAACACTAGATAAATTATGACCTTGTCCTTAATCAGAGGAAGTAAATCATTTTGTGGTTTCATTAATCAAGACATAGGTGTCAACAATCACAAGAGATACCAATATGGTTGCATTTGTTTGAAAGAAATCTTGTTGGTGATTCAAAGGTTTTTTATATTCAACATTACTCTTATTGAATAACATTCACTATAATTTTTTTCTAGAATTTTATCATAGTTAAGTTCTTTGAAATCCCCACTACTTCCTCCAATAGTACCTATGTGAGAGATGGGAATGGGAATACTAGAAATAGATAATATTGAGACTATTTTTATGGGTGGCTTGTGAGGCTTTGAATACCATGACAATTTTTATCTCCTAGTTATATAGTGAATTCTTTAAATTTCATATTGAACTGTGTCATGGCCCTATTGAATGTCTAGATCAATGATTTATTTAGTTGACTAGCTCATTTGGGGTATTGTCTCCAACATCACCTTACTTGTATAAATAGGTTCCTTAAGGTCATAGGTTTTTAATATTCAACATCACCTTACTTATCATGTATGGGCTCAATTCTGGTCATAAATTTTCTCAAATCATAGGTTTTACCATAACATTTTTAGTTATACCACACACAAGAGTCTTTGATATGTTATTGGGATGACCTTGGATTCATAATATTCATGCAGTACCTCCCACAGTGCATGGATGTCTCAAGTATATTCATGCCAACAAGGTAATTACAATTTTCTAGATTTCAATATGAACACCCACTAAAATAAGAGAATTTTATTCCAAGATAACTAATTATATAACCTATTAATGTTAATCATGAGCAAAAGGGTAAGCAAAAGGCCATCTCCTTTCCTAGGTGACTGATACTTAAGAGGCTATTACATCAGAGATACACAATGGATTCCATGAAGTCCTCATTTACACCTTCATGACCTAGCCAATTATTGAGATAAATCCATCATGATTTATAAAGGGTACAAAGACCCAAAATTGCACCAAAAATTCATACAACACTAAAAAATAGGTTCCATGAACCATTATAGCTTCACGACCATAGAGTCCTATGAATCATAGTATGAGTATTACAAGTTCTACAATTTCAGATTCGACACATATACATGATCCTTGGTAACATGACCAATTATTAGACCATATTCTACTTCTAGAGCACCATATGAGCATCTCTTGGATGGGATAATCAACTAGAACTTTATTTATTTTAAAATAATTCAAAAAATTAAATAATCAAGAAAATACAAAAACATTTAAATAAAGTAAAAATACAAAAATATTTAGCATTTCACATATTTACTAACTTTTACATATGTTATTTACTTTATGTTGGTAGATATCATATCATTTCTATACACACATATGTTTCATAAGGACTTGAGTATGATACATGGATACATTAGATCCATAATACATGCTCATGTAAATATTGGACCTTTCCTTATCTCAAATGACACACTATATTGGAGGCATCTTGATTCTATTGATCATGATTGATACGGGGTCTATTGTCTTATGATCACTTTACATTACCAAGTTGAGCTTATATGTTAATGCTTACACACACCTATACTCTTGTTATTATCTTACATAATGTACTTAATATGTTATTCTACAAGACATTTTGCTAACACATGTATGCAGGGACTAGTAACACATGTTTATGCTAGTTGCTTATATTTTACTTATTCATTTTATCATATAGCTTATTTGAGTGTAATTCTTGTTTGTTTCTTTATCTTGATTGTGGAACATTTGAACATGTTCCTTGTGTGTTGGTCCTATTACATTGAGTGTTGATTGTTTCTTTGATATGTGAACATTTATGTCCTTGTCTTTAAATATGCAACATATGAATATCCTTTATAAAAATAAATTTTGAATTTTACTTTAAATTATATATACACTTTATTCTACCTTCATAACTATTAATGATATAAAACCTATATCAAAAAAATATTGACAATAAAACAATAATTTTTTTTAACAATTTAACATTATAACTTTCAAACTTTCAAAAAAGCTACATAAATTTAACCATATAACATGTGTTTATATTAATAAATCATTAATTAATAAAAGTCCTATAAATATGAACACAAAATTATAAATAACCTATATAATAATTAAAAATATACATCACTAAAGAATTATAGACTAGACTTAAATAATATGTTTAGAACAAATTAAAAATTTATCAACTTTATAGTAAGATAAAAATAAATAATAAATTAAAATAATGTTGAATAAAAATAGACATATTTATTAAGAATCAAGAAAAAGATTATTAGATGAATACTCTATTTTTATGGGTGGGTAGAATTATGTGAGTGTTTTTTTGGTATATACAACCTACTTAATTATATAATATATGATCCACTTATATCACTATTTTGATTTGGGGTGTTTATTTGGAGGGAAACTAATATTTTAAATTGAATTATTAAAAAAATGAAAAAATCATTAATTATGAAGAGGGATCAATTATTAAATATTTTATGTGATATATTGTGATTAGATATTATAAATATAAATTTATGAACAATATAATACTTCCATTATTAATTTCTTATTTTCTTTTTATTATATAATTGATAAAATTGTTGAACAATATAATACTTCTACAATAACTAATCACATAATATAACAAAAATTAATATCCATCACACTTGAGTCACACTTGAGAAAAGGCAAGATCAAATGGAAAAAGGAAAGAGTGCACAATGGATAGTATAATTGATAGTAAACTCAAAATCTACGAGTCTGTTTATGGCAAAACTGATGATAGATATGAATTTGGATAGATATTCATGGCACATTTCTTTTGATTTGGCAGAAATTTACAGAGATGGCATAATAACTTTCAGATATGACCAACGCACAGAGGTATCATTCAACAGACATGAAGCACCATTATATCAGTCAAAACCATGACATCATGGAGGAGACAAAATCTGCAGATTTGACAGACACGAGCGGCCAAATAGTTTCAAAGAGACATTGAAGCACCGACGCACACCAAGGATTCTAGTAACACATATACATGTAGGGAAACCATTAGTCGAAAATAAGATGGCCAATTAATCCTGGACATAGTCCGCTATCATACATATATTGAATTAATCCTGGACAATTTTATGCATTGATTCTACTTCAAAATTCTTCCAAATTAACATGGCCTATGCTAGAATCATAAATTTATAAAATTTTAGTCTACCGAGTGGAAATAAGATCAATTATCATATACTTGAACTTCATTTTTTTTTAATTTTGAGGCGAAATAGAATGAGACCTCGGATATAATCTGCAACTTTTGATATGAGAAATATCGATGTAGAAAATGTTTGGGCCGCTGTGAATGGGAGGCTAAAGTGGTCATGAAAATTTTAAAATTTCTCCGTTAACACTCCCTGAGTTCTAGCCGATTAAAGCTTCTAAGTGTTTGTGACAGGAGAAAATGGGCAGCTTTTCTCAAGCTAAACTAACAATTATAAATTAGTTGATTTTAGTTGAGTAATCACTCATTTTTTATATAGGTTTATGTAATTGGTTGAGAATAGAGACAAGCTAAATTAATTGATTGATTTTAGTTAGGTTATCAATATTTTTTTTAAATATTTAACATTTTTTTAGTATGAATTTACTTTATTGATTGAGAATATAAACTCCATTAATTTGTAAGCACTGGTTAAGATCAATTAGAAAACAATTGTACTTTTCTTTTATAAAACTAGAACTTTATCAAATCTCTTGAAACAGGGGGAACATATAATCTTATAACCATATGAACCCTTGGTGAATATGTTTTATTTCCAGAGGATCCTATTTGGTGCTCAAGGAGGATGGTTAAGGATAATCGTGATCCCAATATACTGTTATTGACTATTTTCTTTGATTCTTCAAACACAAACCTCTAGGATGGTCTAGTTAGACAACCAAAATTTGAGATTAAGTGCACATCAAAATATTCAAATTGTGCTCATCGTGTTTTATAGGGGCCATCTCATTATTACAGTGCTTATATTTGTCATATCTTGTTTAATTGGGACATGTTATGCTTTCATTTATATAGAGTATATTTCAGATTCATTTGGGGTCATTTATATACATTAGGCATTTTTTTATGATGATTTTTTATTATGTTATTCATTAGTGGTTTTATTTTCAATCTTACGAATAGTACACGTAATTATTTATTTTGAGATATGTGTTTTGATATGTTTCTCTATATCTTAAAGGGGGGTGGGGCATGTTGGGGTAGGGCAGGCATGGGGAAATGTATTATATATCTAAACCTCCAAACACTTCCATACCATTTTTCTTACATGAGATGAAAGTGACATATTAATATTTAAGATGTACACAAAATATTATACTTGTTCTCACCAAGTGATACTTCCATGGTACTTTCTATCTTTCTCTTTTCTTTTATTTACATTTACTTAAAATAGAACTTTTATCACTAAATATTGTATTAATAATACATGCAGGATTCGGCATAAGCTCTGAGACTTGGATCTCTATAGGGGCATTTGTACATGATCCAAACATAATAGGTATAACATTTCCAAAAATAAATTTTTAGATTTCCATACTTTATATTTGTAAACATTTATTTGTGCATATGTTGTTTTCTTATGATTCACATGACACCCACACTAAACTTAAAGAATATAGGTTTTTATTAGAGGACATATGAGCATGGATGTTTGTTCCAAAATCTTCATGACCTTTCATGGCTGTAATAAAACATTCTCCATTTATTTTTGACTTTCAATTCATCATCATTATTATAATAACATGGAGAACTCTTATAGATTTTAACGAGTAAGATTCATCTTTTACAAACCCTATAAGTAAACTTGTTATTTTATTTTGTTATATATATATATATATATATATATATATATATATATATATATATATATGCACACACAAAAAAATGGAGCATTATCTGTAAACCTTATTTTGCTTTGAATGTACTTTTAGTTGTTAAATTACATTGTTTAAGGGTAATTTTATGTTTGTTGATTATCAGTTCATTTTAGGCTCTTATTGGTGTGGTTTTCCATATATATTGGCTTTGTAACTCCATTTCTCCAAGTCTCCTCCTCATCTTTCCTATTGTTTTTTAATTTTTTATAAAAATGTAGTAGTATGTTTCTAGTATGTTAAAACCATACCAATACGATTATGGTCACCTTCTTGGTGGGATATTTTGACCCTTGTTTTGGGTTCATGTCTTTTTAGTCCCCCCTTTATATTTTTTTGATAGAGTTACAAATTGCTTTTGATATAGTCTGCTTCACTAGGATAGCTTCCACCCACTTAGTGAAGTAATTTGTAGCTGTCAAGACATGGGTATGCCTCATATTGAAGTGAGGATTCAAAGCATCAATAAAATTTATTTTTATTTATTGAAATGACTCTTTGATCACCACCAGTTTGAGTATTAATAAAATGAGCTTTGGTCTCCTAATGAATTATTGGTTAACTTCACAATTAGAGACCAATTATTGAGATTCCTTGAATATGTTTGACTAGTAATAATGAGGATATAAAATATTGAAGGCTATAATTGATGAAGATAAGTTATCTCTATAATCATACTTCCCGTGACCCTACTTCTCCCTATGATTATATATCGGCTCATGTGTAGACTACTGACCCTGGCTATCCTACTCTGGGACATATGCCACATGCTTGGACCTCTCTCGCATCATATTCATACCCTCGTACATCCCATGTTCATATTGGCCTTTTTGCACATAAGACAAGCCTTTCTGGAGACCTCCTGGGGCCTCTCGAGAGCCTATTGACCAACCCAAGAGTAAGCTTGACCCAGGCCATGACTTATGTGAAGGAAACCCATGGCCTAGGTTGCATGTTTCCTTCAAAAAACATATGGCCTAGGCTGTGGCCTGTGCAGAACATGTTCAAATGCCCCAATTTGAAGCCAAACAACCAAGAATGGCTACTTTTATCATTTGGTAGATTTGGGTGGGGATATATGTCTTTTTCTCATTTATTTGAGCCATATCTCTCTTCTCATTACATCCTCTACTGATTATTATCCCCTCTCTTGACTCTCATGCCTTCTTGAATTTCTCTTGGTTCATTCTTGGTACTCTTGAGCTTGATTGGGGATAGATAATCCCATATGTTGCTACACTCTTGCTTGGAGACTCCATTGATGCTCTCAATTATTCCTGCTTCCTTGTGGATTGATCCCAAGCTTCTAAATTTGGCATTGCATCTAATTTGTGCACTTGGTTGGAGCTCTTATACCTGCAATTTCTCACTTCATCTCCTCCTTTGCTCTTGGCTCTGGGTTTGGACTTCAAATTACACCTAGCTTGGTCTTCCTCCTACATTGCTTCCTAGCTTGGATTCTTGGTTGGTAGAACATTTGCACTTCATCTTTGAGATTGATTTGAGGGCACTTTTATAAGCAAAGGGAAACTCCATTGTTTGTGTAGTGTATATGCTAAGCTTTGAACTGTTTAGTGAAATAGTTGTTATTGTATGTTGCTTAGAGTAGTTTCCAAAGTTCATTGTATTTATATATGTTTAAATAATATCTTCATTGCTTGAAATATTCCTTTGTTTCATGCTATTGCTCTCTTTGGAATCCTTCTTCATTGCATTAGTAGAGATATACATGTTCAAAAAACACTAGAAAACTTGCTCGAACATTCTCTCCCTCTCTTTCTAAAACTAGAACATTGCATGATTAGACAATAGTAGTGTTGCTTTGAAAGGATATCTCAAAATATAGAATAGGCATGCTCTTGAACCCTTGCCTAAAAATGTCTTTATGCAAAACATCTTTTATTTGGCCTTAAAGTGCCTTAATTGCTAGATTTACATTTCATTGGTTATCTCATTTCATTCAACATTGTTGCTTTGATATTGTTTATGCAACCAATAGTATGGTTTTAGCTACTTGCCTTACTATGGTTGGATCAGTTAGAGGTTCTTGCATGCTTTATGTGCTTTTTCGTGCTAGCCCCAACCTGGTTTACAAGTCTAGCTATAGCTTGGTGCAAGCTGGAAAACTGGATAGCCACTATAGACCTCCTATAGCCCATAGAACCCCTGAGCCTTCTAGCCTCTTAGTGGTTTGCTTTAGCACCCTACCAAACACTAGTGGTTTCATTCAGTTTCTTAGAGATACAATCTCCACATTTATGAGTTTAGGAAGTTTCTAACAATATTTTTTTTTGTTTTTTATCCACACACCTTATAAATATTCCATTTAGTGCCATCTTGAAAAGGGTGTTGTCCCAAATGTTATAATAGTATCCTTCAATTTAATTTTCTTATTTTATTTTCCATTAAGGTGTTATGGGCATTCCTCGTAAGTAAATAAGTAGGCTATATTGGAATAACATTCATCAGTAAAACTAATGAATATTAACAAGGGTAATTATTTGGTCTCTTCTCTTTCTAGATTATCTTCTATAGATTTCCTCTGTTCATCAACACCTAAATTTAATCAACATAACCTTCTGCCTCTGACTAGTTTTGTAGGCTTGATATATAAATGATACTCTTTAAATTTGAAATCCAGCCTTCCCATTTTAAACCAAGTTATTGCTATGTCAAAATATATTTTAAGACTATGTCTAGGACCTTCATCACTATGTGGGAATTCAAGATGTAGAATTTGAATTGTTTCATATCCTAGTTTTTCAATTTAATAATAGTCAAGTTCATGATTTTTGAGACCACAACTCATGAATGTAATTCAAGATTCAATACCTTCTTACTAATAGTTTCTCTCTCTCTCTCTCTCTCTCTCTCTCTCTCTCTCTCTCTCTCTCTCTCTCTCTCTCTCTCTCTCTCTCTCTCTCTCTCTCTCTCTCTCTCTCTCACACACACACACACACACACACACACACACACACACACACACACACACACACACACAGAGGCATTAGTTATGACAAATTTGATTTCTTCAAAATATTTCTCACCATTACGACTTTGTATGTTTGCAAAGTGTTATCCCAAATTTTTTTACCCATTTTAAAACTTGAAAAACTTGTGAAAACATGTAATATATCATGTTAGTTTCACTATGTATATGGTAGGGGAAAATTTGTCTTGCATCGCTTATTTGTCATTTCACTTGTTGATATTGTGTTATTGTATTTTGTTTATTTCTAATGTATCATACAAAATCCAGTCAAATATTCTTAGACAGTGAAATTTGATCAATTCAATTTATTTGCTTAGTTTTGAATAGTAACTGTGACAATGATACATGTTTGAAAATATTCAAGTGAATATCTCATTTTAATCGAAATTGAGATAACATTTCATAAGAAAAACTACACTTTATATAATTGTGCAACTTTATTTCCAAGTCAGGTTACCATTTTGTGAATATAAATAACTTTAGTACTAATCTTATCCATGGTTTGTTTGTCTTCAAATATATATGGTGAGCTTTAATAGTTGACCTTGAAGTTTTTGAAAGATTTGATTCTCATTCAAAATTGAATTTCGGTATTTAAAAAACAAGTTCCAAAATTTGCTAGATCTTAAAAGTCTATAATATAACATTTAAATTTAACTAAAGATATGCTTAAGATCTCTTACATTATTTGTTGATTAATTTGATGGCAATGAATATTAATGGTAAAGAGACTCAATATTTTTAAGTTTGGTATAAAAACTCAATGACAAACTTAGCAAGAATTTTAGTGACAATTAAAAAAATATAAACCATTGATAAACAATATTGATGAAACATGTCAGTAATTTCAAACTCGCCATATAAAAAGTGTTTGATACATTAATTTAGCACGATGAAATTCACTTGGTGCCATATTGAATTTAACATGGCTCTTTAAATTGACTTTCGAATGCAGTCAATCGACACATTCACAAGATCCAATGAAGATAAGCATTTATCTTGCAATCTTTGAAGCTTTAATGAAAGGTGATGTTTTAGCAGTAGTTGTTTGGGTGTCAATTAAAGATTCATGCATCACGTCAAAGTTCGAGACATTTTTGGAAAATGGTTAAACAACTGGCTTATTCCCGAAATTTAATAAAAATGGTTGTTTTGTGGCGATGTGGCAGAATTTCATGATAGTAGAAGATATTAGAATAAATGCTAGATGACTTACAAAGTTTGCCAAGTTTGATAGAGAAAATAAAGGTTAATAACCACCACCAAGTATATAATATATCCATGTGGTATTGCATTCATTATGATTCTTTCATTACAATAATGGCAATTCTAAATTTTAATGAAGATGGTTATGCTCGGTTTTTTTTTTTTTTTTAGGGGTTCGCAAAGGAGGTGCAAAGATAAAATTACAAAGCTTTTTAGTGGCTACTTTTGTTAGTAGATCAAAATTACAGGACACATTTGTTTTGAGTATGCCATATGCACCATACAATGTTTGAACACAACTCTCTCTCTTTTAACATTCCCTCTTTCTATTCTTGCTATTCGTTGTCAATGAAGGAATTCGTTACAAATGTATACACTGGTAGATTTCAGGAGTTTTTGAGATGTTTTTCACTTAATTTGCAAACAATTTGGATTTGAAATAAGGAAGATAATATCAGCTTCGACCTACTTTGTTTACATGTAGTGTTGGTAGGTTTCAAGCTGTAACTGCAGGTATGGTTTATTTAGTTTGAAAAACTAAAAGGCTTTGTATCAAATATTAATGATATTAATCACATTACTCGCCAATTTGCATATTAAAATCATTCAAAGTTGATTCTTTATATACATATTCCCAGAATATTGATCAATCACAAGAAGTTGGTACTTGTGTTAATTTAAGTGAAAAAGCTTCAATGATCTCCTTTAAAATGCACTTCAAATGTTGCGAGTTTGGTTTCAAGAAAAGTAACGAATATTAAAGTTTTGACATTGAATTGATAAGATTTACTCTATGCACGGTTGATTAATGGATTCTATCTTGTATCTTAATAAAAGTGATTTTCAAGTGATTATCTACCCTTTCAAAATAAGTTTATTGAACTAAAGGAGATGCTAGTGTCTCAATGAAGATCTCATTGCAACCGTGAAAGACATTTTAAATTTCCTTGTTATCTTCAGAAGTCAGCAATTGAAATGGTTTAAACTTTGTGTTTGATATTTAGTAAATAAATTATGCATTCACACTTGTATACATAGTGAGATTTTACAGTTAAGGGAAGAATGTCAGAAGTTTTGGGTAATATGGAATGTTGCGAATAAATAACAGTTTGCTCTGATCTAACTTTGAAAACCTATTGATTCTTGGCATTTTGCATTGACATTCATTAAATTGATATTTATCAATGGTTTCATACAGATAAACGTCTTTGTTATAACATTTTAGGATTTTGTGCTTTGGTTCTTTGAGACCTGTGGATTTATACAATACTTCATTCTGAGAAGATGATTTTGTTTGAAATTTGAAAGTTCTATGCATTCAGTAAAGACAGATTTGTAAAATATCGGATTTACATTATTCACTAAGATATTTTATATCATGAACAGTGGCACTCTTTAGTAATTTGAGACGTAAGGTTTAATTCTGTTTTCAAATACAAATTCTATTAGAGGGTTTCAGTCAAAAATAATATTCATGTCTTTTGTTGGTTTGTGATAAACCCATTCAAGATTGTTTGAAAATACCAACACAGATCTTATTTTCATACATTAAGTAGCAGATTTAAAGATGCAATTAGAGGTGAAATTATTTGTTCATTTAGTGTCGTAGAAGATCGGGAAATTTTGAAGTGTTTTGATTGACAAGACAACCATAGTGTTTTTTTCATGTCAGACTTGGGTAAATAAATAAATAGATCTAAGCAGGTTTGACAATCATGGTAGAATGGTTGGACAGATTAAAGTCAAGTGATTTATTACATTAAACAATCATACGTGTTAATTTAAAGCATAAATATTACAATATTAAAGATAGTTTAACTTAATTTATTTTAATATAAGTTACAATGATTTGTGTTAATAAATTGTTAAAGGGAAGTTAACGTTTTAAAAAGTAATCAAGAAAAAGAGAGGAATTCATATGTATAGGTACTTATAACTTTTTAAAATTTTGTAGTCATTTAAAAAATTATTTAATAAATAATGAGTATTATTTGAGACCATTTTATTATTAGTTTAGTTTTAGATTTATTTTAGGGTATTTTTTGATTTTTTTTCAGTTTATTTGTACTTTTAGTCCATGTTTAAATATACCAAAAATCATATTAAACCATCACTTAGGATTCTCTGATTCTTTCACACATGTACCAACCACCTAGACAATAACACGACCCCTTTGGTTTATAGCGCAGTGCACTATAGGTAAATGAGGTATCATTATTGACCCTCAACTTCTTCTGCCCTCAACAAATATTTTTTCATTCCCCAAAGCATTCGAGGGTCAACCTAAACCCATTTCACATCTCAAATAACATCATAACACTATATAAAGACCACTCTCATTCATTTATCCCTTAGATGGCAATTCTCACAAACAAGCTCAGAAATAGTTGTAAAATTAAGGACATTGATCCCTATTTACCCCTATTTATGCATAAATCTGTCTACATCATTCTAGAGCTCACTTTTACTCAGATTTTTAGTTTCAAGTCACACTCAAAAGTATTCAAATTGATATTCATACTCATGCATACTGTCATCACTCTCACTTGCACCAACGCTTAGTTTGGGAGAACTACAATCGGGCTTGATCCCCTTTCAAGGTATTGGTATGTAGGCAATGCTTAGCACATGAGGTGTTGAGGTCACATCTAGCCTACCCTACTAATGCCACTCTTCTTACACTTGTGTTCGTCAACAACCTTAGAAAGCATGGAGGCTTAGGGTTCCATAGTGAAATCAGTTAAAACAAATCATAGATGATGATCCAGGTCTCAGTCATGCAACATTAGCTTCCCAGAATAGAGAAAAGGTTTGCCCCAAGTTTCACTATTTTATCTGCAGATGGTTAATAGCACAACACAAAAGGTCAGTAACATAGTGCACTATTGGCAAAGATGGTCGTGCTACTGTTTGAAGGGGATTCTAATACCTGTTTCTTGCTAAAGACACTCTACTTTGTTCCTACATCACTTTTTAGCTTGCCACTTCTCTATTTTAGTCATGTTTTTTACCTAAGTACACCCTTTTCAATTCATTACTATTGATAGGCTAAGTAAACAAATCAGTATCCATCGAAAATATAGCAGACAAAAACATAGCAGTTAAAAAGGTAGCATAAAAAACATAACAAGGATAAAATGTAGAAAACATAACAAGAATAAAATGTAGTGAGAATAAATTGTAGCAAGGATAAAATATCACAAGAATAAAACATAGAAAAGGACACGCTCACACAGAATATAACACAAATTTCAACTGAAGGTCAAAACTCATGAAATCACATTTTTGTATGTTATTTTGCTTATAAATTTGGTGCATTACTTTCCCACCATGAAATGTTAACTACTATCACCAAAATGAACTAGACAAGAAATAAACAATGTGCTAATCACTAAAATGTCCCAATTATGCTCCTCAGTATATTTTTGAGACATTACGAATACCATTAAATTTTTTCTTCACTACATTTTATCTTCATGATGTTTTGTCATACTACATTTTTACCACTACATTTTTTAGCATTACGTTTTTGGCCGCTATGTTATCACATAGAGCCAATAAATCAATTATTGTACAAATCAGTAGCTGTTGATAATGTAGTATGCTATTCCCTGATTTATATACTCATCTCATTTATCTGCTTAGCATTTTTAAATTAATTCCAAAAAATGATTTAGCTATCTTGGGACTTAATATAAAACCCTAAGTATATAAAATACTCCATAAAATCAGAGGATAAATATAGTTATAATTAAGCATGTTGATTTTGCTAGTACTGTAGATAGAAAGTATTCTAAAAATAGTAAATAATCATGAGAATTAATACTTATCTTGAAAATAAATTGAGACAGATGTTTTGACATCTACAAATTAGAGGTTTGACTAGGTTGATTGTTGGGAACTAGATCCAGGTGTCATAAAAATCCATAAATAACCAATAGTGCAATGTGCCAGTGTCCAAGGGTAGTATGCTATAGTCCCACTCAGATTATTCATAAATGATTTATGGGTTTTGTAGAGTAGGTCTTTTTCCAGCTATGGTCTAAATTTAAATTCTTTATAATCAATACCTTTTTATATAAATCTATTTTCCTCCAAAACTCTAGGTTTTAATACTTAGAAAGCATTGAATGAATACCATGAGAAAAAGGGGTTAGTGGGTCTGATGTGATGGACATGTGATCCACACCCCTATGTGGGCATGATACCTACATACCAATAATTTGAGGAGGGATCAAGCTTTATGTATTTATCCCACTTATGTGATATATATGAATGTTTGTGAATGCAAGAATGTTTAAGTGTGAATGCATGAGAGGATGCCTTGGAGGCCACTTGAGATATGGATGCCTATGTTAGAGATATATTATTGAATGTATGGGTTACATCAATACAATATTGGAATAATTGGAAGCTTTCCTTCAATATTAAATGGTACATTTGTGTGTTTCTTTGTGATAATGTCCATTTAGAGTGTAAAAGTGTGAAAGTGGTGTTTATATAGTGTTCTCATAAAAATAACTTGGGAGGCTGACTTACGAATAAGTCTAGGCCAACCAAAATCCTCTTAGGGAGATGTAAAATTACTTTTTGGAGGGTGCAAGGACTGAAATCACTAAGGGATTTGCCATTATTGGTCTCATGTGTTTTATAGGCCTAGGTGTTATTAGTGACTCCATGTGACTAAAAGTGGATCATGAGGGTCCCTAAGATGGGTCAAGTGCCATACTAAGGGTAAAGTGACCTCAAGTAGATATTCAAGGCATAAATGATTAATTTTAATGACCCGCCCAACATTTATTCTATAAATACAACAAAGTGAAATGACTAAGAGAAATGAAAGAGAAAACATACTTGGACTTACTTATGGGGTGAAACCCGTGAATGTGGATTTGAGTCTATGAGATGTGTTCTATTGCGTGCCCTATAAATGAAACATATATGAATTAGTCCTCAATAAATATCAAAAGCAAAGACAAAACTAAGTAAAGAGATGTGAGAGAGAGGAAATGATTGAATACACCTCACTGGGTATGTGAACTAATACAAAAACTTGGTGAAAAAGTATGTGTATACATGGTGATCAAATGGTGAATAGCTTGGAATGAGTTGATGGCTTGCCCAATCCTCATGTGTGGGTGGCTCAAGAACTCAATCTAGCCTTAACTCCGTCATTTCCATCCCCTTTTCAGTGGATCATAATACTTGAATAACTTGGATTAGACTAATGAGTTGTCCAACCCTTTTGTGTAGGTTGCTTAAGAAATCAAATAGGCTATGAATCCATCATTGTCTACCCTATTAGTGTAGGCTTTTATTTTTCCCTATTTATTAATTAGAGAAATTGTATTTCTTGTGCATACATGGAGTTTTCCTACATTTGTGGGATAGGCTAGCTTATGTGGAGGTGTGTGTCATAGATGTGTCATAGGTGTCATAAAAATGTCATAAATAGCTCCCTTGATGGGAGTTACTTCTCTATTCTTAGCACCTTGTCACCACCTTTCATGGAGGAGTTACATTCTATTCTTGGGGTGCCTTGTCCACCTTTTGTGAAGGAATTACGTACTCTCCTATCTGTAGTCCTCACCTTGGCCATTCCATGCTAATCAGATTTTAGTTTTCTCCATTTTTCTTGTGCAATTTCTCTTATTGTATTATTTTCAAATTGCTTTAGCATCTATGTAATGTGCACTTGTTCATCTTGTGTGATCACGTCTTCATTGCACTCGCGTTATCCGGATTTTGGCAACAACTCTGATATGGTATCAGAGCTTTCCCGGTAATCTTGTGTGTGATTATGCTTTTAGCTTATTTTGAAATCAAGAAGAGTGGATTTCTTTTTTTATTCTAGATTTGGTCTAAAATTTAAAAAAAAAATATCACTTCTGGTTAGTTTTCTTGGAAATCCTTAGCCTTTGGGTGTCTTTTGTTGTGTGGAGCAGCAGCGGGAGGAGCTAACTTTATTGCAAGCCTCTTCATACTATTGTGAGCTGCTTGTTGAGTTCCTTTTTTGGTGAAGGCACTGGAAACTCATCTGGTAGAGCATATTTTCTACTATTATCCTTCCAGCAAGCAAGTCGCCTCCAGCAAGCATTCAGTTCTGCCACAAGCCGTACGGCGCACCCTTCTGGTCAGCCTTCTGCACCTACCTCCTTTTCTGTCCATGCCACAGTCTTTTCTTGCCCAGCAAGGAGCCAAGCAGGGCATATGGCGTATCCAAAATAGGTTTTTTTTTGTGAAAATGACACATTTTTTTTGGTCTTCTCTACTGCATTGAAACTTGCCTGCTGTGTGTTGGGATATGTGAGGTCTTCAATTTCAGTATCTCTAACTTTTCTTGCCCAGCAAATTAGAAATGTGCCTTGTTTTTTGGTGAAAACATTCTGCGGTTCTTTGTCTTTTCTGCAAGTAAAATTCTGAACTGTGTTTTTGGTGCCCTCTCCTTTCTTGGCGTCCCATGTGGACACTTAGATGCTTGGCCAACAGGTTAATTCTGTCTATGCTTCAATTTTTTTAGTTAAAATTGACTTGATAAAACAAAAATTAGTTAATTTGACTGAATTTTAAGGTTTTTAGACAGTTATGTATTTTGTAGATTTTTAATTAAAACTTGTATCTTCCCCTGTCAAAGACGAAGGGTGAGGCCTGGGTTGGCGGGAGGCCAATTCCCCCTCACAAAGACCTCCTTTAGATTCTTCATTCCATGCCAAATCCAATGAGTGGTTGGAAGGCCACTTTCTCTCCCCATAACATACATTTTTTTAATGTTTTAGTTCTTTTTTTTGCAAAAATACTAGTTTACGAAAAAATTGTAACTTTAAAATCTTGCAAAAGGTAGCTCGGTTTTGGGTGCTATATTTTGCAAAAGTGTTTGTAATTCAATTCTACACAGTGTAGACTTGTTATTTTTCAAAAATGCACTAGTTTATAAAGTGCCAAAAATTTGGGTCTCTCGAGACACATTTTTGGCTAAGTCCGATGTCCTGTTTGCTTTAGTCTTGCACTGATTGCTCTAAGACGTATTTTCGGCTAATTCCAACATCTTTTGAGCATGCACTTTCATATTTGGGGGGGGGCTCAATATTTTGGGGGGGGGGTGTGATTGCTTTTCACAACTTGCCTTCATTCTCCTTTCTGCATACATTCACAACTTGCAATCAACACAACTTCACCTAATTTCAGCTAAAAAATAGATTCTTTTCAACTTAAACCCATAACACCCTTCAACTATCATGAAAGGAAAGTTAAAATGTCAATCATTCTTAGAAGCAAAGGGTTGTATAAGATCACCATGGGTACAAAAGTAGAACCCAACACAAATGCTGAAAAGGTTAAGTGGTACAACTGTAGAGATGAAGCCTTTAGATTACTGAGCTTGTCTATGTCTCCAGAACTTCTCTTCCACTTAGAATCCTCCTAAACTCCTAATGACATATTAGACACCTTAGAAAAATTGTTTGGAAAGCTTGATGAGATGAGAGGTCATGAGCTCGAAAATGAACTCATAAGTCTAAGTCCTAGCAACTTTGACACCCTACAAGACTTCTTCACTAAGTTTAAGGCCCTTAGATTTCAATTGAAAGAATGCGGGATAGAGAAGAAAGATGATCAACTCATACTTTCTATTCTCGCAAAGCTAGGTCCAAGCTATTCAGTCTTTGTTTCCACTTTCCATGCCACAAAAAGTGCCCTTGGCACTACATGAAAAATGCTTTCTTTGGATTCATTCATTGCCGACTTGACTAGGGAGCAAGATAAGTTAATTCAAATGGGCACAATGAAGTCTACTTAACTCCAAGCTTTGATAGCTGGAAATGGTAAGGACAAGACTTCAACAAAGGAGAAGAAGAAAAAGAACAAGGATCAGGAGAAGAAGAAAGAAAACAATAATCCTGCCAAAAACAACACTGAGTCTTCATCCTCCAAAGCTAAATCGAAGAATGAGAAGCTTAAGTGTGCCTATTGTAAAATTATATGGCATGATGAACACAAATTCATGAAGAAACAAATAGATCACCTAACTCATCTTTTAGAGAAGAACAACATAGGTGTTCCTGAGTCCATCAAGCAGAATTCATCAACCCAAGATTCTACTAAGACAAAAGGCAAGGGTAAGGAGAAAGAAAAGGGCAAGGCCCTTGTAGCAACTGTAGCTTCTACATCTTCATGGGTCATAGACTCGGGTGCTTCTCACCACATGGGCTCTTCAGTAGTTGAGTTTTCATCTTTAGAGCCTTGTAGCATGACTTCAATTAGTTTGGGTGATGACACATCAGTTTCTGTTGTAGGGAGAGGGTCAGTTGAAATGGAAGGAGGAACATTCAATAATGTTCTAAGTGTTCCTTCTCTTTCAACCAATCTCCTATCAGTGTACCAAATCACTCACATTGGTCAGGGCATGAGAGTTGAGTTTTCACCAGATTCAGTGTCTATTAGAGAGTTGCATAGTGATACTATAGTGGTAGTGGGAAGGGCAGATCACCAAGCCAGGTTATAAACCTTTTCACATTTTGCATCAGATTAGTCTCCTACAACATTGCTGACTCATTCAAATGGAGTTAGAAAATTGTGGCATGAGCAGTTTGGCCACCTTAACTACCGCTATCTTGAGCAACTTTGTAAAAATGACATGGTCATTGGCTTGCCTCGTGTCCAATTCTCAAAAGGACTTTGTGAGGGGTGCTCCCTTGGGAAGCATCCTAAGGCAAAATTTGACAAAGGAAAAGCTTGGAGGGCTTCACAACCTTCAGAGTTAGTCCACAGTGATGTATCGGGACCCTTTCCCAAACCATCTTTCACAAGGGCCAAGTACATCCTCACATTCATTGATAATTTCTCTAGGTACACTTGGATATATTTTCTCAAACAAAAGTCTGAAGTGTTTGAAAATTTTCTAGACTTCAAGGCTCTTGTTGAGAAATAGAGTGAGAAATCCATCAAGGTTCTTCGAACTGATAATGGAGGGGAGTATGTCAGCATCAGGTTTGAGCAATTTTTCACCACAGAGGGGATTGATTTGTAGCGCACTATCACCTACAGTCCTTCACAGAATGGGGTTTCAAAATGTAAGAATAGGTTCTTGAAAGAGATGGCTAGCTCTATGATTCACTCCAAATCCTTAGCACCACAGTACTGGGCCGAAGCCATCAATTATGCTTGCTACATTCAGAACATTTTTCCTCACAAAGCTTTGAAAGGGATAACACCCTTTGAAGCTTGGCATAAAAAGAAACCTGATGTTGAGCACCTCTGGGTTATTGGATCCCCATCCATGGCCCGCATTTCAAAGAAGAAATGCAAAGCTATGGAATGCTAGTCCAAGCCTTGCATCTTTGTAGGATATTTGGATGGTATTAAGGGATATCACCTTCTAGATCCAATCACACATGAGTTGTTAATTGAGAGAAGTGTCCATTTTCAGGAGAGTCCTAGAGACTCAACACTTGACACTTCTTCTCCCTCATCGGATCTACTTCTTCATGATGATTCCTCATCAGATTCAGATCATCCATAGCAGGTTCTTGAGCCAAAGTCATCTTCTTCTTTGAGTTTAGACAGCAAAGATAGTGATGCAGAGTCATCCACCTCTAGTCAGTTAGAGGATGAGAAGTTAGCACCTGACTCACCCACTTCTGGGCCACTTTGGGCCAAACAGACACTTGAGAGTGTTGGCACTTGGGCAGGAGATTTGACATGACAGACTTGGGTTTGTTGCACTACTTCCTTGGCATCAAGATTTCATAGTCAGATTTAAGGATTTCTCTTGCACAACCTAAGTATGCTCTTGACTTATTAGCTTAGTTTCACATGGCTGATTGCAAGCCATCTCCAACTCCCTTTCTATTAGGAGTGAAGCTTGAGACCGCTTTTTTTTCACCATTGGTTGATGCCACTCGGTATCGACAAATTGTTGGTAGTCTCATCTACTTGACTCACACTAGGCCTGACATTTCATATACAGTGGGACTTGTCTCTAGATTCATGTAGGAGCCCCATAGCTGCATTGAAAAGAAGCTAAGAGGATCTTGCATTACATATAGGGTTCACATAGATACGAGATTCATTATAGATTTGGCATAGAGGTTGACTTGGTTGGATATACAGATTCAGATTGGGCTGGTAATTCACAGACTCACAAGTCCACTTCTGGTTACAATTTCTCTCTAGGTCATGGTCCTATCAGTTGGTCTAGCAAGAAGCAGAATGCTATTGCTATATCATCCATAGAGGTAGATTACAGGGGAGTTGTTAATGTAGCTACTGAGGCTATTTGGCTTCAGAGAATTCTTTTTGAGTTTGGCATTCCTATTAGGCAGCCCACCATCATTTATTGTGACAACCAGAGTACCATATAGATTTGCAAGAATCTAGTTCAGCACCAGCAAACCAAGCACATAGAGATTCACATGCATTTCATTTGAGAGCTTATTCATAGTCAGGTCATTGACTTGATATTTTGCCAGTATTCAAAGCAAGTTATAGACATCTTCACCAAACCTTTCATCGAGAGTAAGTTCATTCATCTATGAGCTCTTCTTAGGGTGCGGTCCACATTTGCAGTAGCATCATCTTCAGGGGGGCCTTCTAGCCTCTTCTTTTCTTTCATGTCTCTCTTTTGGGGGGGAGTTTTTTCCTACGGGTTTTCTCCTTTTCTTTATCTTATGGGAGATTGCATTTGTACATGGCTACCTCATCAGGCCTAGTTGCTGGGACCCATCTTATATTTCCACACTGCCCACATAAGCTACGCTTATGGGGGGTATTAGTGTAGGTTTTTATTTTTTCCTATTTATTAATTAGGGAAATTGTATTTCTTGTGCATACATGTTTCCTACATTTGTGGGATAGGCTAGCTTATGTGGAGGTGTGTGTCATAGATGTGTCATAAGTGTCATAAGAATGTCATAAGTAACTCCCTTGATGGGAGTTACTTCTCTATTCTTAGCATCTTGTCACCACCTTTCATGGAAGAGTTACATTCTATTCTTGGGGTGCCTTGTCCACTTTTTGTGGAGGAGTTACTTATGTACTCTCCTATTTGTAGTCCTCACCTTGGCCATTCCATGCTAATCAGATTTTGTTTTTCTCCATTTTGTCTTGTGCAATTTCTCTTATTGTATTATTTTCAAATTACTTTAGCATCTATGTGGTGTGCACTTGTTCATCTTGTGTGATCACGTCTTCATTGCACTCGCATTATCTAGATTCTGGCAACAACTCTGATATACCCATGTGTAGTATATGCATCTAAAACTGAATCTATGTGATATAAATGAAACTATGTAAGATGGCTCTAGTCCACTCAGAAAATTTGAAATGTAAAATAGCTTAGGGGTCACTTGGTTTCATGTAAAATAGATATGGATCACTTAGGCATGCCAATTGATGTAGAAAAAATGAGGCATCAATTTGGAGTGATCTTAATACAAAAATGGTCAAAATGGTGTCTAGAGTATACAACATTGATAATGATATGGAGTTGTCAAATTTCATCTGAGAGAACTAGTACAAAATTGAACATATGGGAACAATGTGTTGCACACATGCTCCCAATTATGATATCTATGCATATGGATTTTGGATGGAGTCATAGTAATCTATGTATGTGAATATGTGAAATTGAAATAGTAGTGATCATACTATGCATGATGATCCCAACCTAAGAATACTTGAGTAATTCTATGTAAAAACTAAGTATATATTGAATATATTTGATAATCTATGATTAAGACTATGAAAATATGAATTTTAACTACTGTACCTTTCTAACAATTCTAGAATCTTCTATGTTTGAGACTACTAGACAATAGCATGGTGGGTGGACTATAACACATTACAATTTTGGCATTATATGTGTTATTATCCAAAATTTTTGTTTTTAAGGGAAACTGAGATTGATCTGTATGTGACTATGCTTCATTGTATTTTCTTGAGTCTAAACTCTATAATTTATGTCTGTGTGCTGACAACTATGTTTCGAATGCACTAGGATGGCCTGATCTTTATGACAAACCCCTATTAATACCCCTCTTTTGAGGGGAGTTGTTGAATCTCTAAAATAACTATCCTCAAAATAAAATCAATGCATCATGTGTGTTAGACTAAAAACATATGACATTTGCATGATAAGCCAATTAATATGTATACATGACATCAAAATGTAAAAGAATATGAGCATAAGTTGAAAAATTATGATGTATGCTAGATCTAACATTCACAAGGTTGTTAAGATAGATAAAGCAATATAAGCATGTATATGAATAACAAATTTGAATATAATTTGAGTAAACTACCTAAGGGATGGGGCATGATGTCCATCAAGGCACCCAAGGAGGAAGGGGAGATACATGAGGTCCCTCTAACATCGAAAACTAGATGTGAAAGCAATAAGCAAGATACAAGTGTTATGACCATGCTGCATACGTAAAAACATACATACAAACACATGAGGCACACAAAGTAGGCCAAGGGGACATAATACAAGGGACATGGGCACATGTCACTAAGTCTGAGAAAAAACACACAGACAAGGGCATGTTAAAATGTCCACATATGCATAGAACAAGCAAGGTTATTTTAGATCCACATTGGAAGGATATGTTCAAATGTTTGTATACATAATAAAGAAGAAAACTCAAGGACATGGGCACATGTCCAAAGTATACACACAATGAAAGGAATTAGATTAGAGCCATAGAACAATGACATATTCAAATTCCCTTGAGTAGATGTATAATCAAAGAGACACAATCAAATCTAGACTAGTAAAGCTAGAAATAAAAGTATGCATAAGCGTGGGGTACAAATCCATATAATAGAAAAGATGTACATAAGCCAGCCTATAGTAGTAGTAGTCAAAAAAATCGATGTAGATTAGGATTATCAATATCAAGATATAATCAATGTTAAATCTATGACATGGAGTGTAGAAAGATATAAACCACCAAACCAAAATCTATGTGTATGATTCCCTCAATGGGTTGATATGTCAATGCTAAATCTGTGTATATGTGTATATGCCCCCAATGGGTGATTAATAGCAAATCTAGATCTAGGTGGAGGACCCAAGTCTTGTAATAATCTGTGAATAATTGAAAAAAAAAAGAGAATCATGTATGTATGATAACACCGACTACACTAACATAGATAACATATGTATTACATGTAAAATAGAATTAATGTAAACATGGAAATGCATACAATCTGAAATTTGCATTTTTTTAGCATTATATGAATGTTTTTGTATTTTTGAATGTATAATATTTTTTTTGTATTTTCTTAGTATAAGCTATGTACAAGGAGTAAGATAAAGGAAAATATGAATAAATAGGCTATAAATGAATAAAAATATGTAGAAGGAGAGTTTTAGGGACAATAATATGTGTATTAGTGAGGAATAGTGCTATAGCCCAACATGTCATCGATGGTATTCATTTGTGTAACATATATGGCATCTTATCTTTCTAAATGGTCTATACAATAATAATATATGTTGTTCTGATCATCTTCTTCATTTTTATTATCAATGTTTGTATTATTGATTGGGATCTTGCATCTAAAACTATATCCACTACAGGTATAACTTGATTTTATAGCTCTTGTTGGGAAGAAACTATATCCTCTCTAGAAACTGTAATCATTGCATACTCATTTGAAAAGGATATCTAACCTTTATTTTTGTCAAGTGTTGTTCCTATTGTTGTTAACCATAAACTTTCAAGGATAACATTGTAAGCACCTGATTGTGAAGTAACTCAAAAGAGGATATAAAGATCCTTTGAAGCAAAGGAAACTTTTAATTGAAGTGACCCCAAGCATGAGATAGAAGCATGTGTTGTATCTATATGTGTATAGTCCTTTCCAAGAGAACCAATAAATGATAGTGAACAAAAGTTTATTGGTTGATAATCCATAATATTAACACATGTACATTGCTTGCCATCTATATAAGTTGTGATAATGAAAGGATTTCAATACAAGGGAGGGCTTGTAGTTTCCCCCTTTACATTGATCTTTGAAGGTGTATATTTTGTATGCATTTCTTTCTCTAAAGACTTTGTTTTTATAAACCCTCTTTTGAGAATGGTTGTTTGCTTGGCCTCATTCTAAATGTGTAACTTAAGTTCTTGCTTTTTTTATAACATTACCTGTGTATCTAGATCTTTTGCCTCTATAAAAAGTATCTTTAATTATTTGTCTTATTATGTTTCATAAATCCCAAACCTTGTTGATCAACATTATCAACTGCTAGAATAGGATTAGTGATGCATTGGGCATGTTTTACCAACCCTTGACGTTGAATCAAAATATTTATAGATGTTTCTGACCAAACCCATACTGATTTGAAAGTGGGCCCTCATTTTGGATAGGTATATTTATATCATTCACTTGCTTTAGATGTTCTTAATGTACTTTTTCTGGCTTTGATTTTGCTTTATGAATCTTGTGTTGTTTTGAGTTATGCTTTGGTAACCACTTTTATACTATTTCTAAATTTGACCCTTTTTGAATATGCTCATGTATCACTTTGGATTGATTAAGTGATTTATCTTGTATAGGGTCTTCATTAGAAATTGTCTATTGTATATGTTTTTTAAATGCCAAACATGAATCTATGTGATGACCATGCATTATATGGTATGCACAATAGTATCTATATCTCATCACTAGATGTAGATGAGGTAGGTTGATCAACTTAGCTTTAATCATTTGACTTAAAATCTCACTTTAAATTCTATTTGATCTTTGAGTACTTTTTAAATCACTAGTTTTGGATGCACTTTGTTGTGATTTCTTATTTTAATATGTAACACTGCTTGCCACAAGTTGACTAGGTGAAGATACATATAAATGATTGACACTACTATGACCTGTAGGATTTTGTATCACAATATGATTTTCTAATACTATAGTATTTTCATGTAATATCTGATTTTTATTTTACAATTTTGAAACTTACTCATACTTATAATTTTATCCCTTAGAGTCTCACAAGTGCAAACCCTAGTTATTTCCAACTAAACATGTAAGCACGCATCTTGAATGGGAGATATGAGAAGGGAAGGGTTTGAAGGATGGATATGATGAGAATAAAAAAATGAAATAGTATATAGGACGTCTCACCTTTTGGAGGAGTGATATCATGGACCTAGTTAGAGGTAAAATAAATATCACCCACTCAAAGATGAGGAGGAAAATAATCTTCTTTATCCATGAAATTTGGCAATGCAACTTGTAAGCAGGCTACTATGATATAATATCAGGTTTGAAAACCCTAACATAACCACTAGAAATAGGAAAAAAAAGGATAGAAAACCTAAAAGCATCTAAGGCTAGGGTTTTTGCACTACTAAAAGTAAGTCACGTTCATCGAATGATTTAACTATTTTGGGAATTAATATAAAACTCTAAGTAGATAAAATACAATGTAAAATTGTAGGATAAATATAGAAATAATTAAGAATGTTGATTTTACAACTATTGGAATTAGAAATAATTTTAAAAATAGTGAATAATCACGAAAAATAATATTTAGCTTGAAAATCAATGGAGATGGATGTTTCGACACCTGTACATTGGAGGTTTGATTGGGTTAACTATCATGAACCAGATTTAGGTGTCAAAAACAACCAAAAATAGCCTTAGATATTAGCCTTTATCAATAATTGAATGCACTAGTATCCAAGGGAAATGTGATATAGTTCTACTTATATTATTCATAAATGATTTATGGGTTTTATAGATTAGGTCCTATTGTAGTTATGGTCCCAATTTCAAGTTTGTGCAATTAATAATTTTTCCTATAGATCTAGTTTCCTCTGAAACCTCTAGGTTTTTATGTTTGCAAGGGTTTGAATGAATACCATGAGAAAAAGGGGTTAGTGGGTATGATGTGTTGTATGTGTGATCCACATCCTTGTGTGGTCACACTACCTACATACCAATACTCTGAGGAGGGATCAAGCTTTATGTAGTTCTCCTATTTATGTGATATGTGTGAATGTCTATGAATGCTAGAATGTATGAGAGGATGCCTTTGAAGCCACTTGAGATCTACATATCTACACTAGGGATATATTATTGAATGTATAGGATGAATCAATACAATATTAGAATAATTAGGATCTTTCCCTCAATATGAAGTGGTACTTTGGTGTGCTTCTCTATGATAATGTCCACTTAGAGTGTAAGAGTTTGAAAGTAGTGTTTATATAGTGTTTTCATAATAATGACTTAACTTAATTGAGTTGATAATATTATTACTCCTACTATGGGGGAAACTCAAACTATCTAATAAATTTATATAACTATCCAACTCTCACCAGTGGCAACACCTCCTACAACTATTACACATTCCTCCTCCCCAAATGTACAATCCCCTAGGCAAGAATTTCATTATCTATAGGCCAAGGTGTTACATATTTAGTAGGGTAATAATAGACCATATCATGCCTTGAAATATCATGTACTCATAAATATACCTTTAACACAACATATAACATAAAATCCTTTGCCATCTAGATTTATGGCACTCGAACTTACTTTGTATGATTGTAAGGGTGACCCAAAACATCATCTACACTTTACCCACATAACATGTTTGGATTACATGTCCAATAATATGCTCTTGACTAAGTAGTTCCTTCATGGTTTAAAGGACTATACATTAAAATGGTTCTCATATCTCACGAATAAATCTATTACAACATTTAATCTACTCATAGATATGTTTCTAGCACACTTTTTGATCAACATCAGTGACAAAGTTTCATACGCTCAAGTTGCTCAACTAAAGCAAAAATGTAATTATCCAATAGATAAATATGTCTTACAATATAAAACCATACTATAAAATATGACTAGCCCCATGGTATATAGATAAATTCATGACATATTCAAATAAAGTTTATTACCAGCATTACTTGAATCTATATTATTCAAAAGGTTTACATAATTTATAGATTTATGCCATATAGTGAAGGAACAAGAAGTCAAAATTCTCTCCATGGGCAAGTTAAAGTAAACAACTAGATTGGATTCCACTAATAAGAGTTTAAATGAGATCATATACAAGGTGAGTCCCAATGACAACAAGAATGAGAAAAGAGAGTAGTCAACACAGATTTAGAGCCAGCTCCTCATCTAGTTTTAAAAACTCCTCCAAGGAGACCTTTTAAAAATCTTCTTGAACCACCAATTTGTGTTCTTTAGTGACTTTTGGAATGTAATGTCATATATCTCCCTCCTATTAAAGATATTGATATAACTCAGCCTCTTCAAAATAATTATTATTGTAATGCATTTTACAATTATCATAGGGCCCCTAACCATACTAAAAATGGATGCATAAACTTATGACATAAGATCCAAGATTTGATAGAAGCTAATATCATTGATGTGAACACTCCTAAAGAAACATCCAAAGCACAGCTAGTTGAATAAAAAACAATGACAATATTTTCTAATCCATTTCTAAAGCATATGACTAATGAGACAATAGTAACTTCAAGTGTTCATTATACTTATCAAGCACATCCACCACCAGTATCCTATGATACTCATACAATGGATACACATGCTCTATATAATATAATTATTATGTATCATAATACAATGCCAACAAGGATTCTTATCATTTTATTATAATAGGATATCATTGACAATGATCTAGATTTATATGCAATTTTTATATGAGATTATATTGATCATCATCCTATTCAGAGTGTCATGGTTGACAATGCATCAAGCATTATTCTGTGTATTATTCCCCTTATACATCACTTGGGATATTCAAATTAGGATATTTATCTGATAGTTACAAGTATTCGTGGCTTTGGTGGCCATGTACATAGCTCCATCAGGGAGATCATACTTCCATTATAGGTTGGTCCCACATATGTGGCCACCAAATTCATAGTGGTACCTAGTGCCATTACATTCGATATGTTATTGGGTAGGCCTTAGATACAAATTAGAGACATCACCTCTAATATACATAGATGTCTTAGGCATATACATGATAATCAAGTTGTTATAATTGAGGGACTTCCATACGAGTATCCTTTACCTACTCCATAATTAGCTACACAAAAGTCACTAGTAAGAATTCCACCCATTACCAAACCTTAGATATTAGTTGAGCTATTAATACAGGTGAGGTTTACTCCTACAACACTACCATGTATACACACTCTTCCATCGAGACCTTTATCAAAGAGACCCCTATGTCAAAAACATGTTATGGATTCTATATATCCTCTCTCTACCCCATTCACACCTAGATCAAAGTTATTGATTCCCCATATAAGTCCACATAGAGAATCCACACTAATTACAACTTCTTCCACCAAATTTGTCCCTAAGAGCCCCATAGTTCATAGGCCATTTCAATAAGCTTCACAGATTCATGGCCACACTTCACAGTTAGCTTTAATAATATATTATTTATTATATCTAGTTCCCAAATCTTAGATACTTCCTCACATGCCATGTGCAGTCATTTTTAATTTACTTGATATGGATCACCTTGATAGTGAGTCTCTCACAAGATTCATTGTTTAACATGTTATCACAATTTACTTGTACATAGTTTCCTTTATCTTGATCCTTGTATATATTTTCATTTTCATGTTGATTGTACATAACTTATACTAAAAAAAATAGAAATAATATAATATGTTCAAAAATTCAAAAACATTCAAATATTTGATCATAAAATATAATTTTATCTTGTATGCATTTCCATGTTTACATTCCTTTTATTTCCCAAGCACTACATATGTTATCTATGCTAGTATAGTTAGTTTTATCATACATACTTGCTTCATTTGTTCCTTTGAGGTGCTCACAAATTACTACAAGACTTTGTCCCTATACATAGATCTAGATTTGTTACTATATACCCATTGGGGGAACATATAAATATACACATATTCAGAATTTTCATATTAGCCCATTATGGGCATCATACGCACAACTTCTGATTAACCAAGTTATATATTTCTATACTCCACATCATAGATTTAAAATTGATTATATCTTGATATTGATCATCCTATACTATACTAATTTTTTGTTGATTACTACTACTATAGAATTTGCTTATGTACATCTTTGATCTTATATGAATTTGTAACACATGCTTATGCACACTTTAATTTATTATTTTACTACTTTAGATTTGATTGTGTCTCTTTTCTTCTACATATACTCAAGGTCATTTGAATATGCCATTGTTCTACGGTTCTAGGACAATTCCATTCATTATGTATATGTTTTGGACATGTACCCATGTCCTTGTGTATGCTTCTTGATTGTGTGTGCAAACATCTGAACATGTCCTTCCATGTGGATCTTAGCCAGCCTTACCTTTTTCACATGCAAACATTTGAACATGCCCTTGTATGTGTGTCTCTCTCAGACTTAGCGACATGTGCCCATGTACCTTGTATTTTGGCCCCTTAGCCTACTTAGTATGCCTCATATGTTTATATGTATGCTTTTAGGTATGCATCATATCCATGACACTTATCTTTTACTTGTTACTTTCACATCTAGTTGTGATGCCATGAGGGACCTCATGCATCTCTCCTTCCTCCTTGGGTGCCTTGATGGACATCATGCCCCATCCCCCTAGGTATTTTACTAAAATTATATTCAGATTTGTTGTTCATATACATCCTTACATTGTTATATCTATCTTGACAACATTGTGAATTATATATCTAGCATACATCATATATTGCCAACTTATGTTTAGACTCATTTATATTCTAATGTCATGTATACACATTATATTGGTTTATCACAAAGATATCATATATTTTTAGTCTAACACACATGATGCATAGATTTTATTTTGAGGATAGTTATTGTAGAGGTTCAAAAGCTCCCCTTAAAAGAGGGGGAATTCATAGGTGTTTGTCATAGATATCATGCCATCCTAATGCACTTATAACTTAATTTTCACTACATAGACATAGATTATAGAGCTCAAATTCAGGAAAATATAGTGAAACACAATCACATACAAACTGATCTTAGTTTCTCTCAAAAATAACACTTTTGGATAATAACATAATACATTACTAGAAGCATAGTGTGTTGTAGTCCACCCACCATGCTATTGTCTAGTGGCCTCAAAAATATAATATTATAAAATTGTTAAAAAGGTACAATAGTTATAACTCATATTTGCACAGTCTGAGTCTCAAATTATCAGATATGACTAGTATATACTTAGTTTTTACATAAGATTACATAGGTTTACTTAGATTGGGGCCATCATGCATGGCACGATCATTCCCATTTCAATTTTAGATATGCATAGACATAGATTACTATGATTAAATCTAAAATCCATATGCATAGATATCATAATTAGGGACATGTGTGTGACACATTGTTCCCATATGTTTAGTTTGGTACCAGTTCTCGTAGTTGGAATGACAACTCCATGTAATTCTCCCCCTTTTATACTCTAGACACCATATGCATTGGTTTTGCACTAGGATCACACTAGATTGATGCCTCATTCCATCTATAGTGGTTGGAATTCCCAAGTAGCCCAAAGGCATTTTTACATTCCAGAGTTTCCATGTGGTGCCATCTTACACAATTTTTATAACATCACATAGTTTTAGATTTAGATGTAGCTACTACACATGGGTAGGAAACAATTGATTCATATCCTCCTTAGGTTCTTCATCCACCTACATGAGAGGGTTAGACAACTCATCAATCAAATCTAAGTTATCCACATATTATGATCCACTGATCAAGGGTGGGAAATGATGGAGCTAAGGCCAATATAAGTTATTGAGACACCTACACATGGGGTTTGGGAAAGCCATTAGCCTAATCCAAGCTATTCACCATTTGATTACCATCTACACATGCATGATGTCCCCAAGTTTTTGCATTGGTTCGTGTACCCAATGAGGTGTATTTGTTTCTTTATTATCTCCATCTCATTTTTTTACTCAGTTTTGTCTTTACTTTTGATGTTTCTTAAGTAAGGAAAAATTCTTACATGTTTAATTTATAGGACACATAATAGATCACATTTCATAGACTTAGAACCACATTCATGGGCTTTTCCTCTTAGGTAAGTCTAGGTACATCTCTCTTTCCTTTATCCTAGTCATTTTGGTTTTTTTAATATAATAAGGGGAAAATTTAGTCATTTAAGATGTATTTTAATGTAATGAGTGTTGCTTGAGACCAACCTATCCATATATTATCCCTAGACCTATTTTAGGGCCTCTTTTGATCATTTTATAGCTTATATACACTTTTAGCCCATGCCAAAATTTACCCAAATATATATTAAGCCATTACCTAGGCATTTCAAATACTTTCACACATGTGCCTACCACCTAGAAAATAGTATGGCCTCTTTGGTCTATAACGTAGTGCACTATTGGCAAAGGGGGCAACACTATTGACCCTTAGCTTCTTCTTCCCCCAATAGAAATTTTTCCATTATCCAAAGCATCCTAGGCTCAACCTAGACTCATTTCATATCTTGAATAACATCATAACATTACATAAAGACCACTCTCATTCATTTATCCATTAGATGGCTTGTCACATCTTGATTTCTCACTAAGCTAATTTACCTAATTATTTATGGATTATTATGGTTGTTAAATTGGTTAACTACTATATAATTAAGATGTAAGTCATATGCTATTATGGGATAGTTGTATGTTTCTTAGATTATATGAGTAAATTTTTATGAGTTAGTTGCATTTGTATATTCTTTATATTATGATCATGTTGTTAGTTTTTACAACAATATTTTATGGATATATATCATGATGTTAGAAGCTAGCTACCTTCTTGTCATGAGTTGGATGCAAGATAGATCCATCCATCAGAGCATGATAAAGGGAGAGCATCATCAAAAATGGTGGCATAGATCAAGATGTTGGGGGACAATAGAAGAAAATCTATATACCTGAACACACACCACATTAAAAGGATATGAGTAATTATTTCTTGTTTTGTGATGTAATGTCTTTAATTTATGCTATATATGCATCCTGTGATCTTATTTTTTGTTTGATAATCTAGCTGATTTCATTATTATGGTTGTATTAATGGTTATCGGTGTTATTGATTTAATTTAGGAGTAATTATGTATTTGTCTTTTGTGACTTACCACTGTTTTGGGATATATCTAAGTGAGTAATAAATAATGTTTTATTTGATTTTTAATACTATGCTTGAATGGGTTGATAAGTCATTATTGATGGCTTATATGATTACTATTGTCATTTTTATAGTTAAATAACTAATATTAATTCATTAGTAAATTATAGTTCTTCATTAACTATGATAGAGGACATTAGTTGGCATGGTAATCGATATTAACATTATTGACTAATGATGTTTATCAAATATTTTATGCTTAGACAATAAATATATTGTTATGCAAAGTGATTTGGCTAATATCATTATTTAAAAATTAATTAGACATCTTTATGGACATCCAATATTTGTTAAATAGTCTTATTAATAGTCATATGCTATGGCTACCTTGTCATATGGATGTTATGTTAAATAAATTTTTTCTTGGATCTAACTTTGAAAACCTATTGATTATTGGAATTTTGCATTGACATTCATTAAATTGATATCTACCAATGGTTTCATATAGATAAACTTATTTATTATAAAATTTTAGAATTTTTTTCTTTTGTTCTTTGAGACCTATGGATTTATATAATACTTTATTTGTAGAAGATGATTTTGTTTGAAATCTAAAAGTTCTATGTATTCAGTAAAGATAGATTTGGAAAAAATCATATTTACATTATTCACTAAGATATTTTATATCATTAATAATGGCACTCTTTATTAATTTGGAAATTAAGGTTTATTTTTGTTTTCAAATACAAATTCTACCAAAGGGTTTCACTCAAAAATAATATTCGTGTCTTTTGTTGGTTTGTGATAAATCCATTCAATATTGTTTGAAAATACCAACATAGATCTTATTTTCATACATTAAGTAGCATATTTAAAGATGAAATTTGAGGTGAAATTATTTGTTCATTTAGTGTCATATAAGATGGGGATATTTTTGAGTGTTTTGATTGACAAGACAACCATAGTGTTTTTTTCATGTTAGACTTGGGTAAATAAATAAATAGATTTAAGTAGGTTTGACAATCATGGTAGAATGGCTGAACAGATTAATGTCAAGTGTTTTATTACATCAAACAATCACACATGTTAATTTTATTGAAAATTAACTTATGTTAAATGATTAATAAAGTTGTTAAATAATTCAAATTCCCCCTTCTCACCACCCCATTAGACATCCGCGCCCCCCCCCCCCCCCCCCCCCCCCCCCCCACCCCCATTAGACATGTTTCTATTTAAATATTATCTTTGGGAATCTTAAAGTTAATGTAATTTTTTATTAAAACATAAATATTATATTAAAGATAGTCTAATTTAATTAATTTAAATATAAGTTAAAATGATTTACATTTACAAATTGTTAAAATGAAGCTACATTTTAAAAATTAATTAATTTGTTTGAAAGTTTATAAAGATTTTGAGGAGAGGAGATCAAGAAAAGAGAGGGACTCATATGTATAGGTATCTATAAAACTTTAAATATTTGTAGTCATCTAAAATGTCATTTAATGTAATGAGTGTTATTTGAGACCACTCTATCCTTAGCTTAGTCCTATCCCTATCTTAGGGTCTCTTTTTGATCCTTTTCTAGTTTATATGCACTTCTAGCCCATGCCCAAAGATACCGAAATTCACATTAAGCCATCATCTTGGCATCTTAGATCCTTTCACATAGTATAAACCACCTAGACAATATCATGGCCCATTTAGTCTAAAACACAGTGCACTATTGACAAAGGGGACAACACTATCGACCCTTAACTTCTTCTTCCCCCCAATGAATATTTTTCCAATCCATGAAGCATCCTAGAGTTGGCCTAGACTCATTTCATATCTTGAATAACATAAAAACACTATATAAAGACCTCTCTCATTCATTTATCCCTTAGATGGCAATTCTCATGAATAATCTTGGAAACAATTGTGAAAATTAAGGCTATTGATCCCTATTTATCCTTATTTATACATATATCCATTTGTATCAACCCAAAGCTTAGTTTTACTCAGATTTATAGTTTCAAGTCACACTTAAAAGTATTCAAATTAGCATTCATACCATCATCAATCTCACTTGCACCAACACTTAGATTAGGATAACTACATCAGGCTTGATCCCCTTTCAAGGTATTGGTATGTAGGTAATACTCAACACATGGGGTGTTGAGGTCATGTCTAGCCTAACCTACTAATGCCACTCTTCTTAAATTTGTGTTTGTCAAATACCCAACAATAATAAAGGCTTAGGGTTCCATAGTGAAATCATTCAACATGAATCACAAATGATGATCAAGGTATCAATAATAGGCTTCCCAGAATAGAGGGAAGGTTTGCCCTAAGTTTCATTATTTTATCTGTACAAAGTCAATAGCACAATAGAGAAAATTAATAGTGTAGTGCACTATTGGCAAACAGGGTCATGCTACCATCTAAAAGGGATTCTGACACCTATTTCTAGTTGATGACACTCTGCTTTTATTCCTACATCACTTTTTATACTACCACTTGTCTATTTCAGTCATGTTTTCTAGCTAAATATACCCTTTTCAATTCATTACTATTTATAAGATGAGCAAAAAAATCAATTATTGTATAAATTAGTGGTTGTTAATACTATAATATTATATTCCCTAATTTATATACTTAATTATTTTATCTACTTAGGGTTTTACATTAATTCCCAAAAATAATTTAACTATTTTGGGAATTAATATAAAACCCTAAGTAGATAAAATACTAAATAAAAGTAGAGGATACATATAACAATAATTAAGCATGCTAATTTTTCAACTATTTTAACCAAAAAGTATTTTAAAAATAATAAATAATCATGAGAAATAGTACTTAGCATGAAAATAAATTGAGATGGATGTTTCAACATTTGTAAATTAGATGTTTGACTAGGTTGATTGTTAGGAACTAGATCTAGGTGTCAGAAACATCTAGAAATAGCCTTGGACATTAGCACAATCCCATTTTCCAATAGCACAGTTTGATAATGTCAAAGGGTAGTGTGCTATAGTCCCACTCAGATTATTTGCAAATGATTTTTGGGTTTTATAGATCATGTCATGTTCTAGCTAGGGTCTGAATTTAAATACTTTTTCCTATAGCTCTATTTTCCTTTTAAAAATATAGGTTTTTATGATTGCAAGGGTTTTAATGAATAACATTAGAAAAAAAGATTAGTAAGTCTGATGTGCTAGACATGTGATCCACAACCCTATGTGGGAACACTGAATACATACCAATACTTCAAGGAGGGATCAAGCTTTATGTATTTCTCCTACTTATGTGATATGTGTGAATGTTTTTGAATTATAGAATATCTGAGCGTGAATGCATGAGAGAATGCCTTAGAGGCCACTTGAGATCTTTATACCTACACTAGGGCTAGATTATTGAATGTTTGGGTTGAATCAATACAATATTTATATAATTAGGAGTCTTCCCTCAATATTAAGTGGTACTTTTGTGTGTTTCTCTATTATAATGTCCATTTAAATTGTAAGAGTGTGAAAGTAGTGTTTATTAGTATTCTCATAAAAATGACTTAGGGGGGGTGACTTAAGAATAGGTCTAGGTTGACCCTAATCCTCCTAAGGAGATGTAAAATTACTTTTTTGAGGGTGCAAGGACCTAAATCACTAAGGGATTATGCCATTATGGGTCTCATGTGGTGTTTTATAGTCTTGAGTGTTATTTATGACTACCATGCGACTAACAGTGGATTAAGAAGGCCCCTAAGATGGGTCAAGTGATATATTAAGGATAAAGTAACCTAAAGTATACATCAAAGATATAAATGGCTAATTTTAATGACTATATTTACCACACCTTTATTCTAGAAGTTAAACAAAGTAAAATAACTAGGATAAAGGAAAGAGAAAATGTACCTAGTCTTACATATGAAGTGAAGCCCTTGAATGTGGGTCTGAGTCTCTAAACTATGATCCATTGCATATCCTATAAATGAAACATATATGAATTAGTCCTTAATCAATATCAAAATCAAAGATAGAATTGAGTAAAGAGATACTAGAGAGAGGAAACATATGCATACACCTCACTAGGTACATGAATCAATGCATAAACCTAGTGAAATCCTATGTATGTAAATGGTGAATAACTTGGATTGAGTTGATGGCTTACCCAATCCTCATATGTGGGTGAATAAATAACTCAAGCTGGCCTTGATTCCATCATTGCCCACACCTATTTAGTAGATCATAATATGTGAATAACTTGGATTAGACTAATGAGTTGTCCAACCCTCTTATGTAGATTGCTCAATATCTCAAATAGGCTATTACTCCATAATTTCCTTCCCATGTGTAGTAGATGCATCTAAAAATAAAATTATGTGATGTAACTAAAACTGTGTAAGATGGCCTTGGGCCACTCAAAAAATCTATAAAGTAAAATGGCTCAAGGGCCACTTGGGAATGTGAAATGACTCTAGGCCACTCAGGAATGCCAATTGCTATAGATAAAATGAGGCATCGATCTAGTGTGACCCTAGTGCAAAATGGTGTCTAGAGTATACAACATGGAGAATGATATGGAGTTGTCAATCCATCTGAGAGAACTAATATAAAATTGAACATATGGGAATAATGTGTTATGCACATGCCCTAATTTTTGATATATGTGCATATATATTCTAGACTAAGTCATAATAATCTATGTTTGTGCATATCTGAAGCTAAAATGGAAGTGATCATGCTGCACATGATTCCCCCAATCTGAGCAAACATGTGTAATTTTGTGTAAAAATTGAGTATATGCTAAACATATTTGATAATTTGTGACTAAGACTATGAAAATATTAACTATAACTAATGTACCTTTCTAACAATTCTAAAATATTCTATGTTTGAGGATACTAGACAATATCATGGTGGATGGAATATAATGCCTTGTACTTTTAGAAGTGTACTATGTTATTGTCCAAAAGTGTTATTTTTGAGGGAAAATGAGACTAATCTATATGTAATAGTATTTCACTATAATTTCCTAAGTCTAAGCTATATAATTTGTGTCTGTGTGATTAAAATTATGTTCTGAATGTACTAGGATGACCTGATCTCTATGAAAAACCCATGTGAATGCCCTTCTTTTGAGGGGAGTTGTTGAACCTCTATAATGACTCTCCTCAAAATAAAAAATATGCATCATGTGTGTTAGACTAAAAACATATGATATTTGTGTGATAAACCAATATAATGTGTATACATAATATTATAATGTAAAAGAGTCTGAGCATAAGTTGGTGAAGTATGATACATGTTAGATCCAAAATTCACAAGGTTTTCAAGATAGATCAAATAATGTAAGCATGTTTGTGAACAAAGAATTTGACTAAAAGATGATTAAACTACCTAGGGGATGGGGCATGATGTCCATCAAGGTACCCAAGGAGGAAGTGGAGATGTATGAAGTATCTCATGGCATCACAAACTAGATGTTAAAGTAATAAGCAAGTGACAAGTGTCATGTCCATGATATATAAATAAATACATACATATAAACACATGAGGCACATAAAGTATGCCAATGGACCATAATAAAAGGGACATGGGCACATGTCACTAAGTATAAGAAAAGGCACACATACAAGGGCATGTTTAAATGTCCATATATGCATAGAGAAAACAAGGTTGGATTAAAGCCACATAGAAGGATGCATTCAAATTTCTACATACACAATAAAGAATCACACACAATGACATGGGTACATGTCCAAAGCATACACACAATGAAAGGAAATGGATTAGATATTTATAACAATGACATATTCAACTGCCCTTGAGTATATGTAGAAGCAAAGAGACACAATAAACTCTAAACTAGTAAAGATAGAAATGAAAGTATGCATAAACTAGTGGTACAAACCCATATAAGAGAAAATATGTACATAAGCTGAGTCTATAGTAGTAGTTAAAAAAATTAGTGTAGAGGAGGATGATCAATATCAAGATATAATAAATGCTAAATATATGATATGGTGTATATAAACATATAACTTGGCAAATTAGAATCTGTGCATGATGCCCCTAATGGGCTGCTATGTCAATGTTGAATTTGTGTATATATGTACATGCTCCCAATGGCCAAGTAGTAGAAAATATGCATCTGGGTGGAGGACATGAGCCCTATAATAATTTGTGAACACTCAAAAAGAATAAGTGAAACATGAATGTATGATAACACCAATTGCACTAACATATATAACATATGTATTACCTAGAAAATATAAGAATTGTAAACATGAAAATGCATACAATCTAAAATTTGTATTTTCTAAGAAATATTTGAATGTTTTTGTATTTTTGAACATGTTATATTTTTTTGTGTTTTTTGAGTATAATATATGTAAAATAAACATGAAAATGAAACTATATACAAGGAAAAAGATAAATGAAACTATGTACAAGTAGGCTAAAAATGAATGAAACTAGTAGGAGAGTGTTAGGGATGATAATCTATGTACTGGTGAGGAATAGTGCTAGAGCCCAACATGTCATCGATGGGATGCTTTTGTGTAACATATGTTGAATCATAGCTTTCTAAATGGTCTCTACCATAATAATATGCATTGTTACAATCATCTTCTTCATTTTGATTAATAATTTTTGTATTATTGATTGGTATCTTGCCATCTGAAACTATATCTTCTATAGGTATAGCTTGATTTTGTTTCTCTTATTGGGAAGAAACTATATCCTCTAAAGAAACTATAATCATTGCATGTTCATTTGAAAAGGATATTCAACCTTTATTTTTTTCAAATGTTTCTCCTATTAGTGTTAACCATAAACTTCCAAGGACAACATTATAAGCACCTGATAGTGAAATAAATCAAAAGAGGATATAACATTCCTTTGAAGTAAAGGAAATTGTTAATTGAAGTGAATCCAAGCATGAGATAGAAGAATGTTTTGTAGCTAGATGTGTAGAGTCCTTTTCAAAATAACTAATAAATGATAATGAATAAAATTTGATTATTTGATAATAGACAATCTTAACACTTGTGCATTCATTTCCATCTACATAATTTGTGATAGTTAACGAATTATGATATGAGGGAGTGATTTTATTTATCTGATGTACATTAACCTTTTAAGATGTATCTTTTGTATGGATTTATTACTTTTAAGACTGTGTTGTTAGAAACACTCTTTTTAGAATGGTTGTTTCGTTAGCCTGATTCTTAATGTGCAACTCAAGTTCTTACTCTTTTTGTAACATTACATGTATATCTAGATATTTTGCCTTTCTAAATTGTATCTATGAATGATTTTCCTTATTATGTTCCATAAATCCCAAACCTTTTTGACCAACATTATTACCTTCTAGAATAAGAGTAGTGATGTGTTGGGCATTCTTTCCCAACCCTTGACCTTGATAATCAAACTATTGTAGATGTTTTTGACCAAAACCATAATGTTTTGAATGTGGGACCTCATTTTGGAGAGGTATAAGTGTATCCTTCACTTAATTTGGATGTGATTTATGTACTATTTCTTTCTCTGGTTTTGCTTTTTAAACCTTGTGTTGTTTTGAGTTATGCTTTGTTAACCACTTTTATATTATTTCTGAATTTGACCCTTTTTTAATATGTTCCTATATCACTGTGGATTGCTTAAAAAATTTATCTTATATAGGGTCCTCATTATTAATTGTCTATTGTATATTATTTTTCAATGCCAAACATAAATCTATGTGATGACCATGAATTATATGGTATGCACAATAGTATATATATCTCCTCACTAGATGTAGAGGAGGTAGGTTGATCAACTTAGACTTAATCATTTGCCTTAAAATATCACTTGAACCTCTATTTGATTTTTGAGTAATTTTATAATAACTAGTTGTAGATACACTTTGTTGTGATTTTTTGTTTTGATATGTAACATTGATTGCCACAAATTGACTAGGTGAAGATGCATATACATGCTGACACTAATGTGCCCTGGAGACTTTTGTATTATAATCTGATTTTATAATACCATAATATTTTCATGTAATAGATTATTTTGATTTTTTAATTCTCAAATTAACTTTATCATACTGATAATTTTTTCCCTTAAAGTCTCACAAGTGCAAACCCTTGTTGCTTCCAATTAAACATGCATGCACAATCCTAAATGAGAGATATGGGAAGGGAAGGGTTTGAAGGATGGATAGGCCAAGTATATACATTTTAAATAGTAGTATAGGATGACTCACATCTTGAAGGATTGATAACATGGACCTAGTTAGAAGGAAAGTCGCTATCACCCTCTTGGAGATAAGGAGGAGGAAAAGAATCTTCTTTATCCATAAAATTTGGCAATGAAACTTGTAAGAGGGTTTCTAGGGTAGAACATATCAGGTCTGAAAACCCTAACACAGCCACTAAAAATATGAAACAAAAGGATATAAACCCTACTATCATCTAGATCTAGGGTTTTTGCACTATTCAAAGTAAGTCAGGTTCAATAAATGATTTAACTATTTTGGGAATTAATATAAAACCTTAAGTAGATAAAATACTACATAAAATTAGAGGATAAATATAGAAATAATAAAGCATGTTGATTTTACAATTATTATAACTAGAAAGTATTCTAAAAATAGTAAATAATCATGAGAAATAATACTTAGCTTGAAAATCAATTGAGATAGATGTTTTAACACCTAAAAATTGGAAGTTTGACTAGGTTGACTATCAGGAACTAGCTATAGGTGTCAAAAATAGCTAGAAACAACCTTGGACATTAGCATGATCTCATTTATCAATAACATGATGTACTAGGGTCTAAGGATGGTGTGTTATAGTCCCACTTAGATTATTCTCAAAGGATGGTGTGTTAAAGTATGCCAATGGACCATAATAAAAGGGACATGGGCACATGTCACTAAGTATAAGAAAAGGCACACATACAAGGGCATGTTTAAATGTCCATATATGCATAGAGAAAACAAGGTTGGATTAAAGCCACATAGAAGGATGCATTCAAATTTCTACATACACAATAAAGAATCACACACAATGACATGGGTACATGTCCAAAGCATACACACAATGAAAGGAAATGGATTAGATATTTATAAAAATGACATATTCAACTGCCCTTGAGTATATGTAGAAGCAAAGAGACACAATAAACTCTAAACTAGTAAAGATAGAAATGAAAGTATGCATAAACTAGTGGTACAAACCCATATAAGAGAAAATATGTACATAAGCTGAGTCTATAGTAGTAGTTAAAAAAATTAGTGTAGAGGAGGATGATCAATATCAAGATATAATAAATGCTAAATATATGATATGGTGTATATAAACATATAACTTGGAAAATTAGAATCTGTGCATGATGCCCCTAATGGGCTGCTATGTCAATGTTGAATTTGTGTATATATGTACATGCTCCCAATGGCCAAGTAGTAGAAAATATGCATCTGGGTGGAGGACATGAGCCCTATAATAATTTGTGAACACTCAAAAAGAATAAGTGAAACATGAATGTATGATAACACCAATTGCACTAACATATATAACATATGTATTACCTAGAAAATATAAGAATTGTAAACATGAAAATGCATACAATCTAAAATTTGTATTTTCTAAGAAATATTTGAATGTTTTTGTGTTTTTGAACATGTTATATTTTTTTGTGTTTTTTGAGTATAATATATGTAAAATAAACATGAAAATGAAACTATATACAAGGAAAAAGATAAATGAAACTATGTACAAGTAGGCTAAAAATGAATGAAACTAGTAGGAGAGTGTTAGGGATGATAATCTATGTACTGGTGAGGAATAGTGCTAGAGCCCAACATGTCATCGATGGGATGCTTTTGTGTAACATATGTTGAATCATAGCTTTCTAAATGGTCTCTACCATAATAATATGCATTGTTACAATCATCTTCTTCATTTTGATTAATAATTTTTGTAGTATTGATTGGTATCTTGCCATCTGAAACTATATCTTCTATAGGTATAGCTTGATTTTGTTTCTCTTATTGGGAAGAAACTATATCCTCTAAAGAAACTATAATCATTGCATGTTCATTTGAAAAGGATATTCAACCTTTATTTTTTTCAAATGTTTCTCCTATTAGTGTTAACCATAAACTTCCAAGGACAACATTATAAGCACCTGATAGTGAAATAAATCAAAAGAGGATATAACATTCCTTTGAAGTAAAGGAAATTGTTAATTGAAGTGAATCCAAGCATGAGATAGAAGAATGTTTTGTAGCTAGATGTGTAGAGTCCTTTTCAAAATAACTAATAAATGATAATGAATAAAATTTGATTATTTGATAATAGACAATCTTAACACTTGTGCATTCATTTCCATCTACATAATTTGTGATAGTTAACGAATTATGATATGATGGAGTGATTTTATTTATCTGATGTACATTAACCTTTTAAGATGTATCTTTTGTATGGATTTATTACTTTTAAGACTGTGTTGTTAGAAACACTCTTTTTAGAATGGTTGTTTCGTTAGCCTGATTCTTAATGTGCAACTCAAGTTCTTACTCTTTTTGTAACATTACATGTATATCTAGATATTTTACCTTTCTAAATTGTATCTATGAATGATTTTCCTTATTATGTTCCATAAATCCCAAACCTTTTTGACCAACATTATTACCTTCTAGAATAAGAGTAGTGATGTGTTGGGCATTCTTTCCCAACCCTTGACCTTGATAATCAAACTATTGTAGATGTTTTTGACCAAAACCATAATGTTTTGAATGTGGGACCTCATTTTGGAGAGGTATAAGTGTATCCTTCACTTAATTTGGATGTGATTTATGTACTATTTCTTTCTCTGGTTTTGCTTTTTAAACCTTGTGTTGTTTTGAGTTATGCTTTGTTAACCACTTTTATATTATTTCTGAATTTGACCCTTTTTTAATATGTTCCTATATCACTGTGGATTGCTTAAAAAATTTATCTTATATAGGGTCCTCATTATTAATTGTCTATTGTATATTATTTTTCAATGCCAAACATAAATCTATGTGATGACCATGAATTATATGGTATGCACAATAGTATATATATCTCCTCACTAGATGTAGAGGAGGTAGGTTGATCAACTTAGACTTAATCATTTGCCTTAAAATATCACTTGAACCTCTATTTGATTTTTGAGTAATTTTATAATAACTAGTTGTAGATACACTTTGTTGTGATTTTTTGTTTTGATATGTAACATTGATTGCCACAAATTGACTAGGTGAAGATGCATATACATGCTGACACTAATGTGCCCTGGAGACTTTTGTCTTATAATCTGATTTTATAATACCATAATATTTTCATGTAATAGATTATTTTGATTTTTTAATTCTCAAATTAACTTTATCATACTGATAATTTTTTCCCTTAAAGTCTCACAAGTGCAAACCCTTGTTGCTTCCAATTAAACATGCATGCACAATCCTAAATGAGAGATATGGGAAGGGAAGGGTTTGAAGGATGGATAGGCCAAGTATATACATTTTAAATAGTAGTATAGGATGACTCACATCTTGAAGGATTGATAACATGGACCTAGTTAGAAGGAAAGTCGCTATCACCCTCTTGGAGATAAGGAGGAGGAAAAGAATCTTCTTTATCCATAAAATTTGGCAATGAAACTTGTAAGAGGGTTTCTAGGGTAGAACATATCAGGTCTGAAAACCCTAACACAGCCACTAAAAATATGAAACAAAAGGATATAAACCCTACTATCATCTAGATCTAGGGTTTTTTCACTATTCAAAGTAAGTCAGGTTCAATAAATGATTTAACTATTTTGGGAATTAATATAAAACCTTAAGTAGATAAAATACTACATAAAATTAGAGGATAAATATAGAAATAATAAAGCATGTTGATTTTACAATTATTATAACTAGAAAGTATTCTAAAAATAGTAAATAATCATGAGAAATAATACTTAGCTTGAAAATCAATTGAGATAGATGTTTTAACACCTAAAAATTGGAAGTTTGACTAGGTTGACTATCAGGAACTAGCTATAGGTGTCAAAAATAGCTAGAAACAACCCTGGACATTAGCATGATCTCATTTATCAATAACATGATGTACTAGGGTCTAAGGATGGTGTGTTATAGTCCCACTTAGATTATTCTCAAATGATTTATGGGTTTTATAAATTAGATCTTGTTCTAGCTATGGTATAAATTTCAAGTTTTTGTGATCAATACTTTTTCCTATATCTTTATTTCCTATAAAAACTCTAGGTTTTTATGCTTTCAAGGTTTTGAATGAATAACATCATAAAAAAGGGTTAGTGGGTATGATGTTTTAGATATGTGATCTTCACCCTTATGTTGTAATGCTGCTTACATACCAATACTCTGAGGAGGGATTGATTTTGATGTAGTTCTCCCACTTATGTGATATGTCTGAATGCCTGTGAATGCTAGAATGCTTGATTATGAATGCATGAGAGGATGCCTTAGAGGCCATGTGAGATATGCATACCTATGATAAGTATGGATTATTGAATGTAAGGGTTGAATAAATATAATATTGAAAGAATTGGGAGCTTTCCCTCAAAATGAAGTGGTACTTTTGTGTGCTTCTCTGTGAGAATATCTACTTAGAGTGTAAGAGTGTGAAATTAGTGTTTATATAGTGCTATCATAAAAATAACTTAACTTAATTTTGATGCTAATATTATTATGCCTACTATGGGGATAACACAAAATATGCAACAACCTTATATAACTAGCCAACTCTCATCAGTGGCAACACCTTTTATGGCTAGTACACATTCTTCCTTTCCAGATGTATGATCCCTTATGCAAGAGATCCATTCTCTGTAGACCAAGGTGTTACATATTCAAAAGGGTGATACTAGACCATCTCATGCATTATAATCTCATATGCTCTCATATACACCTTTGGCACAATATGTAATGGTAACTCTTTTACCATCCAAATTTGTGGCACCCAAGCTTACTCTATATGATGGTAAGGGTGACCCAAAGTATTAACTACATGTGTTTCACATAGCATGTTTGGATTACATGTCCAATTACTAGCTCTTGACTAAGTTATTCCCTCATAATTTAAAGGACTATGCATTAAAATGGTGATATGATATCCCTAATCAGTCCATTATAGCATTTAATCCACTCACATATATGTTTTTGACACATTTTTTGGTCAACATCATTGACAAAGTTTTGAATGCTCAAGTTTCTCAACTAAAGAAAAATTCCATTGAGCCAATAATTGAATATGTCTTATGCTATAAAACCATGTTAGCAAAGATAACTATCTGCATGGTAGATAGAGAACTCTAGGACATATTAAATAAAAGTTTATTACCTATAGTGTGAATATTTTGTCAACCAGCTAACTGGTGAGCAAAATAAGTCTCTTCAACCAAAACATAGGGAGATTGGTTGGCCAAATGTGTAGGTTTATTACATCAACAGGGGACAAATCACTCCTCTCATCAAGGGGAGGTTCCCTATGAATATGTAGGAGCTATATACTATAAATATAAGCTAAAAATAACACTCAAGGGTAGAATAAGCCATCCATCTCTCTTTTTTCAGAGATGATGTCAAAAAATAGTAGAGGAAATCCTGGTGAAAACACTGAAGGCACTTCTCTTCTTTTAGAAGTGTTCTTGCAGGAAACAATAAGAGTTCTTTCAGGTAGTAAAATTAACTGGTAACTAAGGGCAGAGTAACTAGTAGCCTGAGATGTAGCACAAAGTCTCCACCTTGACTACCCAAGAGTGATATACGAAGGACAATGAGGGCACAAAGTCATCCCAAGGTCCTTTACATAGAAACAAAAAGAAAACACACTAAAGGTAATTATGGGGGCATAAAGTTTCTCCACAGTTGGCTTCAGGACACCTTCCTGATTACTTCCACTAGTTTTTATTGCCAAATTAAATAAACAAGAACACATTTAGAAGACAGACATAAGAACAATCTCCTAAAATGATAAAAGCTATGAAAGCACAAAGTTTATAAACAACTTGCTTTCTCATTCAGATAAAATGATATGAACAACAATCTGAGCTCAAAGTCTCAGTATTTGCCTTTCAATTTGGGTAGAGTTTTAATTCTGGTAATGGGAAGATCTCCCCAAAAAAATACAAGAGATTACATTATATAGAGGCCAAGGGAGGCTTGACACTTTGTCCCATGGAGTGACCCATACTGCGCATTAATGCCTTGGATAGATTTTTATTTTTGTTAGGGAGGGCCATGCTAGAGCAGGGTGGTTGCATTAACTGTGGCATGTTGATTCATCTCCAGTGTCTTCTCCTAAGCTTGAATCACTCATTCCATCACCTACTATCTGTGCAACTATCTAGTTTGCCTTTACTCCAAAGGGGACAAACAGGCTATGCTTTCAATGTTTACAGGCCCCAAATACCTACCTGGTGGACTGTTCCACCTACTAGAAATAATTCCTACTAAGTTTCTCTCTTTGTCTCTTCTTCCTTTTAAACTTAGCCTTAGGGTCTTTGAATGCATCAAGTCCATGTTTTAATCTTGTAAAGATCAACAGACACTTCATTGCAACAAATTTGACGTCTGCATGTCTTTCATCTTTTAAAGGTTAACAGCTAGTCAGTCATCCTAAATTTGACATTTACAGGCATGCCATTCTTCTTATCAACTCCTTTGTGTCTTTCTCACTTGCTATGGCCACTTTCCACTGTGACATAGGTGAGGACATGTGGTGACATCCGCAGCTTTGAAATAAGCTTTGAAACTTGTTAGAGATTGGAAGTGTGGATGCAGACACTTGTCATGCTCCGCTGAGTTGGGACAAGACACATGGCAAGTTCCACTACTTTGAACCTTGTTAGAGACTAGAAGCATAGATGTAGACACTTGGTAGCTTCCACTGCACTTTGAGACTTGATCCTTCCTGAAGGGGACTTGCCCATTGAGGTCTTGAAAAAGGTCCATTTTATGATTGTTGACTATCCTCTACGAGGGTACCTACCCTTTGAGATCATTTGGGTGGCCTTCAGGCTTTAATTCTTTTAGAGGACTATTATCTCTTTATTTCATTTGGACAAAATGTCTAAAGGAATTCCTTCAGACAATTTGTTTGAAGGAAATCTTTCCTTGGCTCTGTGTCTCTATATTGAGAGTGCTCTATCTTTGACATGTGGTGCCTTCCTCTGCATTTAACAAGTGACACATGGCATCTTCCACCAAAATAGGTGAGGACATGTGGAAGCATCCACCTAATTTATAGGAGCTCTTAGAAACCTTTGAGAGTCCCATAGGGGATGACACGTGGTGGCTTCTACCAAACTCTAGAAACACTTAGAGAAACATTTAGGACTCATTTTAGTAATCATGTAGATCATGACACTTATCGGCCTTCACCGATCACTGCAGATGACACATGGCCCATTCTATTATTTGGAGAAAAAGACATTGAAACCTTCCACAGTTGCCACTTGTCACTTTTTATGAAACTCTACAAGGGATGCATGGCATGTTATGTTGTTTTGAGATGCAAAACATAATGTGTCTCGGTAGACGACACTTGATAGCTTTCGCTCATCCTTTTCTTTCATGTGCTCCCTAGTTGAACCATCCATTGAACCACCTATTTGCTACTTTTTCCCTTGACTAAGGCTACCTTTGAACCTTTGAACCCATGAACCATTGAACTTTGAAATCTTTCGGTTCAAGGTTCAATCAGTTCATTGGTTCATCTTTTGTCCATCACTTCCTTGTTCTTTCTAACCTCTTTGATCTTCATCATACTAGTTAAACCTTTGAACTTGTGAACTCATTAAACCTTTTGGTTTAAGGTTCAATGGTTCAATCAATTCATTCTTTTTATTTTGGTTAAGTCCTTTTGATCTTTTTGAACCAAACACATTGAACTATTTGGTCATTGAACCTATTGAACCATTGAACCTGTTGAACCTTGAACCTTGACAAATGCACTTAACACTTGTTGATGACGTTGAACATTTGAACCCATTGAACCCGTTGAACCAAAATGGTTCAAGGTTCAATGGTTCAATGGTTCAATCCTTGCTTAGAAGCTTGTTGATGGACATTTTGGTTGAACCTTATCATTGAACCAACCTTGAAATTGCCTAAGTGTTGAGAGCTTGCTTCTTTCCTATAGAGTCTGTAGAAATCGACCTATAAAACCCATAAAACTTGGCCTATAGAGTCCATAGATTCAAGCCAATAGAGTCCATAGATTCAAGCCTATAGAGTCTATAGATTCAAGCCTATAGATTCCATAGATTTCTAAGAAAGCTTTGAAAAATAAAGAACCTGAATGCTCAGAACAATTTTTGAAATGGGAAGAGAGGATTTTGGCTTGTAGGACCAAAATAGTTCAAATGTTGTTCCAAAAATGAGTGATATTTTTGGGGGACAACAACTGGCTCCAGTTGGGGAACTTCCTTTAGTTGAAAACTTGGAATAGCTAAGGGTAGTAGAAACCAAAATCTCTAGTGCCTTGAAGTGTACCATTGGGCTATGGAGTCATGCTACCCAAAAAAGAAAGGCACCAAAAATGAAAACAAAAAGCACAAAATAAAACTAAAGACTATATGAATATACATATTTATAGATGATCTTATTTGATACTTCAAGAATTGAAGTGATTTAGATGCTGCCCATTGTGAGACAATGAAAATGGAGTTCCATCTTGATAAACTACTAGGAAACCATTTTGTCCCTAGAATCGGTGATAGGTGAATGGAACTCTCCACTAGGAATCACACTTTCTATACACTCCTTTTGGCTCTCTCCTCTTGCTCCATGGTAAGACGTGGTCTTCTCTCTAAAAATCGTAACTCCTTGCTCTCTCTAAAAAGAGTTCCTCTTGCTAACTTTAGAGCACAGTAGTATGGTCCAATACATAACTTGTTGTTCTACTGGTTCAGTCCAGTGCATGTTTTAATTGTCCCCCTCAGACACCATCAGTTCAGCATCTCCTTTGGTGTGAAGGAGTTTGAAATCTTGGTCTTGAGAAACCTTCAATTTGAGCAACAAATATTCATATTTAGCTGTGTTATTGGTGTTTCTAAATTGTAACTTGTATGAAGGAAAAATATCTCCCTAAGGAGATATCAACATAGTCCTGGCTCTAGCATTGGTAGAAGAAATGCTACCATCAGATTCTAGGATCCAAACATCATCAAAAACTGATCTCCTATTAGATTTCTCTTCATTAGAAGTGGAAGATGCTCTTTGATCTATACTGCACCCTACTAATTCTTCTGATGTCTTGTTTGAATCAATCTTTGGATTGTCACCTATAGGAATTTCATCTGTAGAAACATGAACATCCTCTATGGACAAAAAATAATTACCCCTGCCTGGAGACTCAAATAGAATCTAAGCTTCAGGTGCTAATGTCTAAGTGACAACATATTTTGCCTCCTTTTCAGGGAGCAATCTCTTCATGATGCCTTTGACAGGGATCCTTACTTCAGATAGGTCCATGCTCAACTCGCCACCCACATCCTTGTATAAATTTTATCTTAGTATAATGTCGTATGAGGCTAGGACATTGGCCACCAAGACTGTCATCTTGATTCTCTTTTCTGAGAATTCTGTAAATGCAAATTAGGCATCCTTGATCTATCCTAGCAGTGGCACTTATTTGTTCTCCATGGAGAAGCATCTCCCAAATGTCTTGGTTAGTGTGAGACCAAGAGATTCTACCACTTTGGTAGGCATGACATTGTCAGATGCACCAAAATTAATGATGTAGTTACTCAGCTTGTGACCGTTTATCAATAGGGAAACATAGAAAGGCTCTATTTTCCTAGGGGTAGTAGGAGGAGTAATGACAAGATTATTTGGGATGTAAATGTTTCTTGTGGGATCATGAGTTACCTTTTTAATTTCTTGTCCTACAGGGATGACTGTATTCTTCACACACTCCACCAACCTATCCAACTGCTCAGGGTTGGCTTGTAGGAATTCAAATTTAGTTTTTTGAATTTTAGTTTTATTGACATGGTTGATTATGTCAAATGACTGACATGGACTAGGAAGAGAGGATGGGAGTTCATCCTTTTGGTTTTTAGGGGGGAGGACTGATCTACGAATTTGAAGTAGAAGGTGTAGGGATGTTTGATGTACTTACCTTCTTAGCAATCATTGGGTCCTTTAGCTGGAAAGGTAGAGTGGTCCCACATTTAGTAATTAAAATTGCTGGTTGAGGTCACTCCTCTATCTTTTCTTTATCAACTTACTAGGTTGACTAGTTCTTGGATTGGGTGAACACTGTGTATGATCCCTCAACTGCTTCACCTTTACTTTTGGGTTCATCCTGGTAATTTAGGAAACCGATGTGGGAGTCACTAGCTGACTCTACTTGACCCTCCATGAAGAGATCAATGTCATTTTCTTGATCAAACTTAGGTTGGAAAGAGAAATCATGTTTTGTTTCCAGATATCTAATTGCTGAGGTGGTTGGAGGCGCTTCAAGGGCAAGGTTCCTCTATGGGGGAGGAAGATGATTTGCCTGCCCTTGATTCCTAGCAGCATTGCCTTGGTATGCCTAATTTTGAAATGTCCTCCTTGGCATATCCTAATAAGGAGGAATAACATACCTTGGGCCACTTGCTTTTTCAATGCTAGCAGTTTGTTTGCTAGCTTTTGCACCATTTGATCAGTGGTGCATGTAGATGGATACTCAAAAGATGAAGAGGATTTACCTCTATTAAGATCTCTCTTTATCTTTCCTTCCAAGATAAGGTCATCTACCTCAGTAGCCAAGTCCTGAGTAACAATAAGGTCTATGTGTCTAGCCCATCTTAGTAAGAAACTCACTTCAGGCAACTATGAGTTGATGAAGAAACACTTGAGATTCTGAGGTGTCAACTGGGTGATCATGGGAATCTTGTGCCTCAGCTTGTCAAACCTGGAAATGAAGTCCCTCATAGGTTCATGGGGCTCCTTCTTCATCTATGTGAGTTAGGTTAGCAAGGCATGTGCATCTTCTATAGGGTTGAACCTTGCTTCGAACTTGGTTTTAAGTGTGTCTCAATTAGTCGCTAATCTATCTTGCAAATTGTAGAACCAGTCTGCACCACCACCTTGTAGTGTTTCCATAAAAAGCTTGACTGCCACATCCTCAAATTCCATGCCTATCACACCACAGGCTATGCTGAAGGATACAATGTGTTCATCAGGGTGAACTCTCCCATCACCAAATAATTTATGGAAATTTTTTCTTGAGCTGCATGGAAGTTCATGCAGGGGTGGAGTAAGATTGAGTGGGCCAAATGAGTTGCCCCAGGGGCCTTGAACTTCCATGATTAGATTATGAAAAAGAAGGATAACAAATCTAGGTGGCATGTCAATGGGTAAAGATCTTCTAATAGAAAAAAAGGAAGCTCTGCCTTGGGCTCTATGGCTTCTTGTATAGCGTGGAGTTGCCAAATTGTAGAACAAAAATGGGAAAGAATTGGCCCTACTTCAGCCTGAAGCTTGAGGCTTCAAATTACGTGTTCTATCCTAGTGGCTCTGGTTTTGCAAACTAGATAATATAATGGAGATGGATGAAGATGGTAAGGCTAAAATGATAATGGGTAAGACACAGAATGGAGTTGCTAGAGTCTATAATGGATAAGGGTAGGGACTGCTTCAATCTGAAACTTGAGGCTTCAGACTGCACGTTCATCCCCAGTAGAGTCACCAAAAATTATTGGAAAATATTTTGTCAACCCACTAAATGGTGATAAAAATAGGTCTCTTCAACCACAACATGGGAAGATTGGTTGGCCAAATGTGCAGGTTTACTACATCAACAGGGGACATATCTCTCCCCTCATCAAGGGGAGGTTCCCTATGAATACACAGGAGCTATATACTATAAATATAAGCTAAAAATAACACTCAAGGGTAGAATAAGCCATCCATATCTCTTTTTTCAGAGATGATGTCAAAAAAAAGAGGATAAAATCTTGGTGAAAACATTTAAGGCACTTCTCTTCTTTTAGAAGTGTTCTTGTAGGAAACAACAAGAGTTCTTTTAGGTAGTAAAAGTAACTGGTAACCAAGGGCATTATAACCAGCAGCCTGAGATGTAGCACAATATCTCCACCTCGACTACCCAAGAGTGATATACAAAGGATAATGAGGGCACAAAGTCGTCATAAGGTCCTTTACATAGAAACAAAAAGAAAACACACTAAAGGCAATTGTGGGGGCACAAAGTCTCTCCACAGTTGGCTTCAAGACACCTTCCTGATTACTTCCACTAGTTCTGCTTGCCAAATTAAATAAATAAGAACACATTTAGGAGATAGACATAAGAACAATCTCCTAAAATGATACAAGCTATGACAACACAAAGTCTCCAAACAACTTGCTTTTTCATTCAGATAAAATGATATGAACAACAATCTGAGCTCAAAGTCTCAATTTTTGCCTTTTAATTTGGGCAAAGTTTTGCTTCTGGTAATGAGAAGATATCCCCCAAAAAATACAAGAGATTACATTATATAGAGGCCAAGGGAGGCTTGGAACTTTGTCCCATGGAGTGACCCATATTGCGCATTAATGCCTTGGATGAATTTTTGGTTCTGTCAGGGAGGGCCATGCTGGAGCAGGGCGACTGCCTTAATTATGGCATGTTGATTCATCTCCAGTGTATTCTCTCAAGCCTGAATCACTCATTCCATCACTTGCTATCCATGTAACTATCCACTCTACCTTTACTCCAAAGGGGATAAATAAGCTGTGCTTTCAATGTTTGTAGGCCCCAAATACCTACTTGGTGGACTATTTCACCTACTAAAAATAACTCCTACTAATTTTACCTCTTTGTCTCTTCTTCCTTTTGGCCTAGCCTTAGGTTCTTTGAATGCATCATGTCCATGTTTTAAGCCTACAAAGATCAACAGACACTTCATTGCAGCAAATTTGATGTCCACAAGTCTTTCATCTTTTTAAGGTTAATGGCTAGTCATTCATCCTAAATTTGACGTTTACAGGCTTATCATTCTTCTTAGCAACTCCTTTGTGTCTTTCTCACTTGCTATGGCTGCTTTCCACTGTGACATAGGTGAGGACACATGGCAACATCTATAGCTTCAAAATAAGCTTATTGTAATAAGCTTTGAAACTTGTTAGAGACTGGAAGCGTGGATGTAGACACTTGTTGTTGGGGATCAACCAACAATGGATTACACTTGTGAAAGCAATAAACGTGGAAATAAATCAGATAGATAAGCAACTAGAATGATAAATAGCACAGAACAAGATATACAAGAAAACACCCTGAAAACTTGTATTAAAACTCTTTACAATAGGAATACAATGAAGAAACTTCATTCTTCCACACCTCTCTCAGATGCACACAAGATCTCTCACTAGATCTCTATTCCTCAAGAGCTCTCTCTCAAGTACAATCAAATCCAACAACCTGGATTGATGCAACTCAGTACTGTCCTTCAAACATTCACAATGTTCTACTCATATAGTTCTACTCTTTAAGCTAAGAAGATCTTTCCTACATATAGAAATAGGAAACTTGAGCATGCTCTTACAACAAACAGTTAAGCCTCTTCAACAAGGGCTCTAAAAATAATATTGCTAATAATAGAGACGCGAGCTTGAGACTACAACTCAAACTCATCATGTAAACACTTGCTTTCATCCACATAAATCACTTTTTGGACACACAGGTAACCGACGTCGGTTCTTGCCTGTTCGCCTGTGACCGTCGTCGGCCGACCAACTGCCGACGTCGGCGCCTCTGCAACTGCAACTGACCGACGTCGGTCGCTCCTGACCGACACCAGTGTCTGTGTAGACTCAAACCTATTTAAGTCTACTCCTTGGTGAAGCTTTTAGCTCCACACCCTAACAATCTCCCACTTGGAGATAAACTAGCTGCACCAGTACCTGTATAGCAACATCTTCTAGCTCCTTCATCTTCAACTCAATCATGAAGACCAATAGAAGTTGAATGAAGATTCAACTTCTCCTTCGTAATCGGCTTTGTTAGCATATCAGCAGGATTCTTGTCTGTATGGATTTTCTCTAGCTTCAACTCACCATCTTCCAATACCTGCCGTATGAAGTGGTACCTTAGCTGTATGTGCTTTGTTCTTGAATGAAAGGCCGAATTCTTGGCCAAATGGATTGCACTCTGACTATCACTATACAATCTGCAACTCTCATGCTCTCTACCAAGCTCATCCATGAACCGTGTCATCCATATCATCTCCTTGCTAGCTTCTGTGGCTACAACATACTCTACTTCTGTAGTTGACAAGGCAACAACCTTCTGCAACTTAGATATCCAGCTAACTGCCGTTCCACCTATAATAAAAACATAACCTATAGTGCTTCTTCTGCCATCCAAATCACCTACCATATCTGAATCTACATAACCATGTAGAGAACTATCTGAACCTCCATAGCACAAGTGTCTACTGCTGGTTCCTCTCAGATATCTAAGGATCCACTGAACTGCTTTCCAATGTTCCTTACCTAGATTGGCCATATACTTACTTACTACTCCCACTGCTTGGGCAATATCCGGTCTAGTACACACCATTGCATACATCAAACTCCCTACTGCGGAAGAATATGGAACCTTACTCATGTACTCTACCTCTTCATGTGAATTAGGACATTGTTCTTTACTCAACTTAAAATGTCCAGCCATAGGTGTACTTACCGGTTTTGCATCCTGCATATTAAACCCCTCCAACACCTTGTTCACATAATCTTCTTGAGACAATATCAACCTATGGTTTTTCCTATCTCTCCTAATGCTCATGCCAAGGATCTTCTTCGCTGCTCCCAAATCCTTCATAGCAAACGTTTGAGCTAACTTCTCCTTAAGCTTAGAGATATCCTGCATGTGAGACCCTGCAACCAGCATGTCATCTACATACAACAATAGAATAATATATCTACCGTTATCAAATCTCTTGAAATACACACAATGGTTTGATTGACACCTACTGTAGCCATGCTCAGTCATAAACCTGTCAAATTTTAAGTACCATTGCCTAGGAGCTTGCTTGAGGCCATACAAGCTTTTTTTTAGTTTGCACACTAACTTCTCCTTACCCTTGACTTCGAATCCTTCTGACTGTTCCATGTATATTTCCTCATCCAAGTCTCCATGAAGAAACGCTGTCTTAACATCTAGCTGCTCGAGATGCAAATCCTCAAAAGCAACCAAAGACAATACAACCCTTATTGAAGTCATTTTAACAACTGGAGAAAAAATTTCACCAAAGTCTATACCTGGTTTCTGTGCAAATCCTTTCACTACTAATCTAGCCTTATATCTCATCTGTCCATCCTCACCTTCCTTCAACCTGTAGGTCCATCTGTTCTTCAGTGTTCTCTTACCAGCTGGCAATTCAAGCAAATCCCATGTTTGGTTCTCTCTTAAGGACTCCATCTCCTCAACCATGCCACGCTCCCACTTACTCCTGGACTCCACCTATAATGCTTCTTCAAAACTCTCTGGTTCTCCACCATCGGTTAGCAATAAATAATATAAGGAGAATATCTAATTGGAAGCTTACTTACCCTTTCAGACCTCTTGATGGGTGTCTTGGACTCATTCTCAACAATCTGTCCACCCAAATTTTCTGACAGTGACCGACCTCGGCCACCTGTAGACCTGTTACTGGCCGACGCCGGTTCTTCCTGGCCGATGTCAGTGCCTGGTCTGCCGATGTCGGTCTCTGTATGACCGACATCGGTTTCTGTACTGTTGACGCCGGTTCCTAACCTGCCGACGTCGGTCTCTGTGTTTTCCTAGAAGTGATTATTTCTTTTTCCCGCAAGCTCATTTTGGACCATAACTTCATCCAATTCACTATTGCTCTGCCCAAATTTATCCAGCTTCCTTATCTGATCACTGTACATCACTCTTTCATTGAAAACAACATCACGGCTCCTGATTACCTTGTTAGTTCCTAGATTCCAAAATCTGAAACCAAAATCATCTGAGCCATAGCCAATTAACGTTCACCTCATAGACTTAGCATCAAGCTTCTTTCTATTTTCCTTATCTATGCGCACAAAGGCTTCACAACCAAAAAATTTGAGATATGAGAGATCTACCTTTTTACCTGTCCATGCCTCTTCTGAAATTCCACCATCCAGAGCTGTAGAGGGTCCTCTATTAATCAGGTACACTACGGTGTCAACTGCTTCTGCCCAAAACTCTAAGGGCAACCCTACATGCAATCTCATACATCTTGCACGCTCCATGATACTTCTGTTCATCCTTTCAGCAATACCATTCTGCTGAGGTGTCCTTGGAATCGTCCTTTGCCTATGGATTCCATGTGTATAACAATACAATTTGAACTTAAGACTGCAGAACTCACCGCCATTATCAGATCTCAAGCACTTTAATCTTCTGCCTATTTCATTCTCAACCATAGCTTTCCAAATCTTAAAATTCTCAAAAACATCAGATTTCTTTTTAATACAGTAGATCCATACCTTTCTTGTGGCATCATCTATGAATGTAACATAGTACCATGATCCGCCAATAGAGGTTACCTGAGCCGGTCCCCACACGTCTGTGTGAACAAGATGCAACTTCTGCCTTTTCTTAGTAGACCCAGTCTTGAGAAAACTAACCCTTTTCTGTTTTCCAAATACACAATGCTCAAAAAATTCTAGATCCATACTTTTCAAATCTGAAAGCATACCTTTAGACTTAAGAATTGACATCCCCTTCTCACTCATGTGGCCAAGCCTTGAGTGCCACAATTTAGCATCCACATCCGAAGTAGATAAAACTGAAGGAGATTTGTTAGTAACACAATTACACAAATAGAGAGTACCTTCTCTCTTACCTCTGGCCATAACAAGTGTACCCTTGGTCACCTTCCAAGAATCTGCTGTGAGAGTTACTGTACAACCCTCATCACCTAGCTTACCTGCAGAAATCAAATTTCTCTTCAAACTAGGAACATGCATCACATCTCTCAACACCCATGTGTTGCCATTCTGCATCTTCAGCTGCACTTTACCTTTGCCAGTAATCTTACAAGGCTCATCATCCCCTAAGTACACTATTCCAAAATCTCCATGGATATAGTCACTGAAATATTCCCTGTTAGGAGTAGCATGAAAAGATACACCAAAATCTAATACCCAAGACTCTATATTATTATGCAGAGAGAAAATTAAAGCATCCTGTGCAATACCTGCAATCTTGGCTTCTTCCTTTCCTTCGTGCTGGTTGTCCTCCTTAGGCTTTGACCAACAATCTCTGCTTATGTGCCCCATCTTTCCACAATTCCAGCATTGTGGCTTCCTGCCATTTCTAGATTTAGATCTGCCTTTCCCCTTAGACTTGGATCTTGCTCTGCCTTTCTTGCTCTTCTCTTTTTGCCTTCCCCTGCTCTCAAAACTTAAAGTGTTCTCGGATGCCTCTTCTGTGCTTTTCCTGTGTATTTCCTCATTCAAGATAACACTAACAACATCCTCTACTTTCAAAATATTTGATGCAGATGCAATATTACTTACTGCCATTACTAAGCCATGCCAGCTTTCAGGCAAAGAACATAATATTAAAAGAGCTTTTATCTCATCATCAAACACTATATTTACTGAGCTTAATTGATTCACAATACCATTGAAATCATTCAGATGAGTAGAAACAAATCCACCTTCATTCATATGCAAATTAAATAACTGCTTCATAAGATATACCTTATTTGAAGCTGAGGGTTTTTCATACATATTTGCTAACGTAGTCATCAACTCTACCGTTGTTTTTGCCTGTGACAAATTAGATATCACAGTGGAGGCCAGACTCAGTCTTATAGACCCCAGAGCCTTTCTGTCAAGAACTTCCCATTCTTCATCCTCCATGTCCTTGGGCTTCTTTGCTATCCCACCTAACGATAAGTAAAGATCCTTCTGTTACAGATAGTCCTCTATCTGCATTCTCCAATGTTGATAGTTCTTGCCATTAAACTTTTCCATTCTCAACTTACTTTCTTCTGCCATTGCTTCTCCCACTCAAACAGAAATCCCTGCAGAAACCCCTGTGAGCAACCTGTAATCCAAACACACTACACAGATCTGAACCACCTGTTAGTGAACCTAAACTTTGATACCAATTATCAAGCTCTGAACATGTAACCAAGGCTCTAATACCACTTGTTGGGGATCAACCAACAATGGATTACACTTGTGAAAGCAATAAATGCGGAAATAAATCAGATAGATAAGCAACTAGAATGATAAATAGCACAGAACAAGATATACAAGAAAACACCTTGAAAACTTGTATTAAAACTCTTTACAATAGGAATACAATGAAGAAACTTCATTCTTCCACACCTCTCTCAGATGCACACAAGATCTCTCACTAGATCTCTATTCCTCAAGAGCTCTCTCTCAAGTACAATCAAATCCAACAACCTGGATTGATGCAACTCAGTACTGTCCTTCAAACATTCACAATGTTCTACTCATATAGTTCTACTCTTTAAGCTAAGAAGATCTTTCCTACATATAGAAATAGGAAACTTGAGCATGCTCTTACAACAAACAGTTAAGCCTCTTCAACAAGGGCTCTAAAAATAATATTGCTAATAATAGAGACGCGAGCTTGAGACTACAACTCAAACTCATCATGCAAACACTCGCTTTCATCCACGAAAATCGCTTTCTGGACACACAGGTAATCGACGTCAGTTCCTGCCTGTTCACCTGTGACCATCGTCGGCCGACCAACTGCCGACATCGGTGCCTCTGCAACTGCAACTGACCGACGTCGATCGCTCCTGACCGACACCGGTGTCTGTGTAGACCCGAACCTGTTTAAGTCTGCTCCTTGGTGAAGCTTTTAGCTCCACACCCTAACACTTGTCACGCTCTATTGAGTCGAGATGGGACACATGGTGAGTTTTGCTATTTTGAACCTTGTTAGAGACTAGAAGAATGGATGTAAACACTTGGCAGATTTTACTACACTTTGAGGCTTGATCCTTCCCAAAGGGGACTTACCTGTTGGGGTCTTGAGAAAGGTCCATTTTATGAGTGTCGACTATCCTTCGCGAGGGTACCCACCCTTCGGGATCATCCATGTGGCCTTCGGGCTTTAATTATTTTGGAGGACTATCATCTCTTTATTTCTTTCAGATAGAATGTCTAAAGGAATTCTTTCAAACAATTTGTCTGAAGGAAATCTTTTGTTGGCTTTGTGTCTTTGTATTGAGAGTGCTCCATCTTTGATATGTGGCACCTTCTACTGCATTTAACAAGTGACATGTGGTATCTTCCGCTAGAATAGTTGAGAACACGTGGAAGAATCTGCCTAATTTATAGGAGCTCTTAGAAACCTTTGAGAGTCCTATGGGGGATGACATGTGGTAGCTTTCACCGAACTCTAGAAACACTTATAGAAACATTTGGGACTCATTTTAGCAATCACACAGATGATGACACTTGTTGACCTCTGCTAATCACTACAGATGACACATGGCCCATTCTATTATTTCAAGAAAAAGACATTGAAACCTTTTACAACTGCCACTTTCACTTTCTATGGAACTCTACAAGGCACATGTGGCATGTTTCACTACTTTGAGATGCAAAACATAATGTGTCTCGGCAAACAACACTTGGTAACTTCTGCTCATCCTTTTATTTTGTGCACTCTTTGGTTGAACCATCCATTGAATCACCTATTTGCTACTTCTTTCCTTGACTGAGGCCGCCTTTGAACCTTTGAACCCATGAACCATTAAACTTTGAACTCTTTTGGTTCAAGGTTCAATCAGTTTATTAGTTCATCCTTTGTTTGTCACTTCCTTGTTCTTTCTAAGCTCTTTGATCTTCATCACACTAGTTGAACCTTTGAACCTGTGAACTTGTTGAACCTTTTGGTTCAAGGTTCAACGGTTCAATCGGTTCATTATTTTTATTTTGGTTAAGTCCTTTTGGTCTTTTTGAACCAAACACGTTGAACCATTTGGTCATTGAACTTGTTGAACCATTGAACCCATTGAACCTTGAACCTTGACAAATGCGCTTAACTCTTACTGATGACGTTGAACCTTTGAACCCATTGAACCCATTGAACCAAAATGGTTCAAGGTTTTATGGTTCAATGGTTCAATCCTTGCTTAGAAGCTTGCTGATGGACATTTTGGTTGAACCTTGTCATTGAGCCAACCTTGAAATCGCCTAAGTGTTAAGAGCTTGCTTCTTTCCTATAGAGTCTACAGAAATCAACCTGTGAAGCCCATAGAACTTGCCGTATAGAGTCCATAGATTCAAGCCTGAAAAGTCCATAGATTCAAGCCTACAGAGTCTGTAGATTTCTGAGAAAGCTTTGAAAAATGAAGAAACTGAATGCTCAAAACAGTTTTTGAAATGGGAAGAGAGGATTTTGGTCTGTAAGACCAAAATAGTTCAAATGTTGTCCCAAAAATGAGTGATATTTTTGGGGGACAACATTACCAATATTACATGAATAGATATTATTCAAAAGGTTTCCATCATTTATAGATTTATGATATACAATGAAGGAATGAGAAGTCAAAATTCTCTCCATGGGTAAGTTAAAGTACATAGTTAGATCTAATTCCATTAATAAGAGTTTAAATAAGTCCCCATATAATGTAAGTCAAAATGACAACAAGAATGAGAAAAATACAATATTCAACATAGCCTTAGACCTATCTCCTTGTCTATTTTTATTAGCTCTTCTAAAGAGACCTTTTAGAAATCTTCCTAAACTGCTAGATTGTGTTCTCCAACAACTTTTGGAATGTTATGTCATATCTCTCCTTCCCATCATAGAGGTTGATATGACTCAACCTCTTCCAAATAATTATGATTCCAATGCATTTTATAATTATCATAGGGCCCTCAACCATACTATAAATAGATGTATCAACTTACAACATAAGATCCAAGATTTAATAGAGGATAATATCATTGATGTGAGCACCCTTGCAGAAACACCCAAAACAAAATCAACTGAAGCAAAATCAATGCAAATATTTTTCAATCCATTTCTAAGCATACAACTAATGAGATAGTAGACACTTTAGGTGTTCATTATACTTATCAGGCACATCCACCACTAGCGTCCTATCATACTCATATAATGGACACACACCTTCTATATAATATCATTGATGTTTATCATTCTATAGTGTTATCTAGGCCTCTTATCACTTTATTAAAACATGAGATCTTTGAAAATGACTAAAATTTATATGCACTCTTTGTATGAGCTCACATTGATCATAATAATATTTAGAGTGTCATGTTTGATAATGGGTGAATCATTAATATGTGTACTATTACACTACACATCAATTGGGTTATTCAGATCAATATATTTCTCTAATAGATATAATTATTCATGGATTTAATGTCCATGTCCAAAGCTCCATCGATGTGATCATACTTCCATTATAGGTTGGTCATACACATGTGGCCACTAGATTCAAGTTGTACCTATGTCAGCACATTTGATATGTTATTGGGTAGGCCTCAAATACAACAACTTCTAGACATCCCTTCCATTATACACACGTCTTAAGTATATATGTGCTAATTAAATTTTTATAGTTGAGGTCCTTACATATGAGTATCCTTTACCTACTCCATAGCTAGCTACACAACAATCACTAGTAATAGTTCCACCCATTACCACACCTTAGATATCATTTGAGTCATTAGTATAGGTGAGGTCTATTCATATGCCATTACCACATATATAAACTCTCCCATAGAGAACTTTATTAGAGGCACCCCTATATAAGAGACATACTATGGAATATAGAGAGCATCTATCAATGCCATTCACACCTATATCAATGTTATTGAGTCCCCATAGCACTTCACATAGAGAATCCATGTTAGTTTCAACTTCTTCCACCAGATGGGTCCCCAAGAACCCCATAGTTCATAAGCCAATTCAATCAACTCCACAAATTCATGGACATACTTCATAGTCAAATTCAGCTATATATTATTCAATACATCTAGTTCCTATATCTCAGATACCTCCTCGTACACCATGTGCAGTCATTCTTATTTTACTTGATACATGTCACCTTGATAGTGAGTCTTTCATAAGATCCATTGATTAGTATGTTCTCATAGTTTACTTGTACATAGTTTTCTTTATCTTGATCCTTATATATAGTTTCATTTTCATGTTGATTTTACATAACTTATACTTAGAAAACTAAAAAATAATATAATATGTTCAAAAATACAAAAACATTCTAATATTTACTTAGAAAAAACAAATTTTAAATTGTATGCATTCCATATTTACATTCCTTCTTTTTTCCAGGAACTACATATGTTATTTATGCTAGTAAAGTTAGTTTTATCATAAATACATAATTCAACTATTCCTTTTAATTATTAAAAGATTATTACAGGACTTTGTTCCACTACATAGATCTAAATTTGTTACTATCTACCCATTGGGGTCACATACACATATACACATATTCAACATTGACATATCAACCCACTGGGAGAATCATACATACGACTTTCTATTTACCAGGTTATATCTTTCTATATTCCACATCATAGATTTAACATTGATTATATCTTGGTATTGATCATCTTATACTACATTGATTTTCTTCAACTACTATTATTATAGAATTAATTTATGTGCATCTTTGATCTTATGTGAATTTGTATGACATGACTATGCACACTTAAATTTATTGCTTTACTACTTTATATTTGATTGTGACTCTTTGTTTCTATATCTACTCAAGGTTATTTGAATATGCCATTGTTCTATGGTTCTAGGCTAATTCTTTTCATTGTGTGTATGCTTTGGACATGTGCTCATGTCCTTATGTGTGTTTCTTGATTATGTGTGTACAAACATTTGAACATATGATTCCATGTGGATCTAAGCTAACCTTAATTTTTATGTATACATACATTTGAACATGTCTTTGTATGTGTACCTTTCTTAGATTTAATGACATGTGCCTATGTCCCTTGTATTGGGCCTCTTGGCCTAATTTATGTGCCTCATATGTTTGTATGGATGTGTCATGGTCATGACACTTGTCTCTTGCTTATTACTTTCACATCCATTTGAAATTCCATGAGGGACCTCATGCATCTCCCATTCTTCCTTAGGTGTCTTGATGGTCATAATGCCCCATCCCCCTAGGTAGTTTACTCAAATTATATTTAAATTTGTTGTTCATATACATGCTTACATTTTTATATCTATCTTGACAACATTGTGAATGCTAGACCTAACATACATCATGTAATCATATTTCTTATGACCCTACTCTTCCCTATGATTATACATTAGCTCAAATGTAGACTAACAACCTTAGACATCCTACTCTAAGACATCTACCACCTACTTGGACCTCTCTTACATCATGTTTATAGCCCCCATACATCCCTAGTTCACATTGGGCCTTTTACACACAAGATAAGCCTTTTTAGAGACCCCCTAGGGCCTATCGAGAGCCTGTTGACCAATCTTGGTCAAAGTTTGACCTAGGGCATGGATTTTGTGAAGGAATCCTATGGCCCACACGTTTCCTTCACCAATGTTGTGGTTGAGGCCATGGCTTGGGTAGAATGTTGTAAAAAACCCCAATTTAAAGCCAAACAACCAAAAATGGATAATTTTAGGTCATTTGGTAGATTTGGGTGGGGATATATGTCTCTTTATCATTAATTTGAGCCTATCTCTCTTCTCATTCCATATATGTTATGATTATTCTTCCCTCTCTTGACTCTCATGCCTTCTTGAATCTCTCTTGGTTCATTCTTAGCACTCTTGAGCTTGATTGGGGATAACTAATCACATATGGTGCTACACTCTTACTTAAATACTCCATTGTTGCTCTCAATTATTATTACTTCCTCATGGATTGATCACAACCTCCTACATTTGGCATTATACCTGATTTTTGTACTTGCTTGGAGCTCTTACACCATTGCAAGTTCTCACTTCACCTCTTCCTTTCGTCTTGGCTCTTGGTTTGGACTTCAGCTTGCACTTAGCTTGGTCTTCCTCCTACATTTCTCCCTAGCTTAGACTCTTAGTTGGTAGAACATCTACACTTCATATTTGAGCTTGATTTGAGGGCACTTTGCTATGAAAAGTGAAAATCCTTTGTTTTGTGTAGTGTATATGCTAGGGCTTGAATTATTTTAGTGAAATAGTTGTTTTTTATTTTGCTTATAGTAGTTTCTAAAGTTCATTGTATTTATATATGTTTAAATAATACTTTCATTGACTGAAATATTCCTTTCTTTATTACCATTTCTCTCTTTATAACCCTTCCTCATTTCATAAGTAGAGATATACATGTTCAAAATACACTAGAAAAATTACTCAAACTCTCTCTCCCGCTTTTGCTAAAATCTAGAACATTACATAATTAGAAAATAGTAGTGTTGCTTTGAAAGGACAACTCAAATCTAGAATAGGCATGCTCTTGGACCCTTACTTGAAAACATCTCTATTGCACAAAACGTCTTTCATTTGACCTCAAGATTTCCTGATTTATATATTTACATTTCATTGGTTATCTCATTTCATATAGTATTATTACTTTTATATTATTTGTGCAACCAATAATATAGTTTTAGCCAATTTTTTTACTATGGTTAGATCCATTAGAGTAATTGACACACTTTATGTGCCTATTCAAGCTAGCCCCAACTTAGTTTACAAGTCTATCTATAGTTTGGTGCAAGCCAAAAAAATTAGATAACCACTATAGACCTCCTATAGCCTGTAGAACCCCTAAGCCTTCTAGCCTCTTAGTGGTTTGCTTTAGCACACTACCAAACATTGGGGGCTCTATTCAGATTCTTGGATATACATTTTGGTATGCCTAGTGGGACCTCACATATGGTTTCACATTATTTCTATCTTATTTAGATCTCTCTTAGCCAATTCCCCCTGTTAGCTGTTAGGCTTTACTTTTTGTTATGTTTTAGCTCTCACCTTGATTATTTTATCTTGATTTGGTTTTATGTATTTCTCCCGATTGGTTCTCTATTAGTTTTACTTTTCTATTATCTTTCACATTACTCATGATTCATTTCATCCATGTCTGATCTCACAACTTTGGGATGCCAATCCTGATGGATTCAGGGTCTCATACCTGAGTTCACTAATGAGCAAGCCATGATTTCAATAGAATGCCATAGACACCATAATGCCTAGGATATTACCTCAACCCAACATGGAAGTCTACACCCTTTCATGTTCTAAAATGAACAATATTGGTAGGACTATAGCTAATGAACTTGATCTCTTTTTCACTAGTTTGAGCTTCACTTGTCTGAGGGTATTGTATCTGAGCCTCATACCATGCCTCATTCACCCATTCATAGTGATGAGGATATCCTTACATAGTTAGGGCCTAAGGAGTTACATGTAATCATTAATTATTTTTGTAGACATCTTTATGTGAATGAATTACTTTTTTGTTCCCCTAGGAGTCAATAGTGTGCTTCCTCTAGAAATAGAGGCTGCACCCTCTCAATGTCTAGTGCCTCAACTAGTTCTCATGTGAGTTCCCTACCTATTTCTTGATTAGAGACTATAGAGAAAGAAAACCATCATATCCATGTTGTGGGTCATAGGTATTATAACTCAGTAAGATATCCCCATCCTAGAGATGGCTCCCATCCTCTTAGTCCTTCTTTTAGAGTTTTCAATAAGCATCTTGATTTTGATCACCACTTATAGACTAGAGATCTATGGGATGCATATAAAGAGAATAAATGGACACTAGTTAACCCTTATGTTATGGATATGACCAACACCATGGATATTTGGGTGATCATTACCATTTCTAGGAGTATGCCACATCTTCCCATCATACCCATGGGGACCATCACACTTATTGTGGTCATTCTCCACCCCATGGTAGAGATGATTTGTATCATGAGAGTCTTCCTCATCAAGAACCTCCCTAGAATAATCTTCCCCATGGTCAACGTCATGGTGATGCCTATAATCATAAGAAATATCATCACCATCACGATCCCCATTTTGGAGCTCATTGCCAATCTATTATTAACCATACCTATGAGGATCTCCATTAAAATACTCTAGCCCCTTAGGTGTGTGTTATTCCCCTTCTTACACCTATCAATTAACCACTTAAGTTTAATGGGATGCAAGACTCTAGTCCCATAGATAATATCACTACATTTATGATGGTGGATATGGATTTAGAATAGGATGAAGGCATGATGTTGAAGCTTTTTACTTGTTCTCTATGAGCTGAAAATTTGGTTTGGTTTTAGAATCTACCTCCAGATTCTCTCTTTAGTTTCCACCTCCTTTTTGATGAATTCGCCAAATATTTCAATATCTCTAGGACGTTTAACCTTGACATTAAATCACTCACCTCCATGACATAGGCCAAGGGTGAGTCAAACTTTGATTTTTTGTGTAGATGGTGTTGATCTATTCATACATGCAGGACTCAATTCTTAAATGACTATATTATGATATGTTCACATGACCATTGAGGTAGGAGGTTCAAATTAAGGTCCTCAAGGGTGAACCTACCTCTTATGATGAAGCTATTAATGAGTGTCTAAAATTTGAAGTATTTGATGTGTGTGCAGGCATGTGTTCATACCTTACCAAAAGTAATCCTCTTCATGAAATCATAATTGTAATGTAATAAGTGATGGTGTCACTGATTCTCCTCCCAAGAAGAAGGACAATAATGATAACCACAAGGTCAAGTCTTTAAGAAAGAAGCTAGCTAAAACTAAGGCTTTTGAATCAAGCATAGAAAAATAATGGATGATGTTTCCTTATAACCCCACAAAGTTTTTCAACTTCTATCAGATGAGGGGGATGATGATAATAATTATAACACCCAAAATTCTAGTGCACAAGCCTTAGCTCCATCTCAAAGTTCTCCTCTTAAAGAACCCAATCACAAGTTGAATGTTTTCAAGGAGCCTCTACTTAACCACCTAAAGGAGAAGAAGAAGAAAAAGAAGAAATCAAAGTAAAAGGCCCCAAATTCCCCTTCTTTCTCTTCCACCTCTCGTGACTCCTCTTCCTAGGATAATTTGAGAGGGAAATCCAAGTGTGAGAGTAGCAAGGTTATCGCTATTATCAACATAGCCTCTACTAGGTATGAGTGCTTTGTCAACACATGCTTTGGTCAGGACACTAGTCCCTTTAGAGAGATTAGTGGTGCTATACCTCCCATCTAGCCCATGGAGGTAAGGAACCCCAAAGTTAGATTTGAATTTAAATGTAATATCCCTCCCTAGGCTAGACAATGTCCATAATCTGTCATAGAGGAGTTACAGGGCCTCTCAACTGGGATCTCTATTTTGGACCTTATTCACTTTTGCTTTGAGCAAATGTTTCTCATCTGTGATGAGATTTATCTCCCTTTCATGGCTCTATTATGTGATGATGTTGAAGTTTTGTTTAACTTTTATACACATGAGCACCATCATCTTCCCATCTTATCTTTTGACCTAGCCTCTTTTCCAGATGCTTTGATTCTTGAAAAGAGGGATCATTTCACTCTTTACATATAGACTTATGTGGTTGATTATCATGTTAGGTGGTATATTATATATAAAGGATCTACATTGAACATATGCCCATGTATGTGTTTAATGAGCTTAGGATCAGTTGGAAAAAACTCTCTGATTCTTATCGTAACTATGCCAATTTTAATAATGATACTATTATGCCAGTTTGGAATGTAAAGATTAGAGTCAATTTTGGCCCCAAGATTATCAAAATCAAGTTATATGTGTTATACCTTTATCTTTCATACAACATGATTCATGGTCATCCTCAGACCGCTACCATGTAGTCCATTACATCAGCCATGTTTCATATGGTACAATTTATGCACAAAGGTGAGGTTCACACCTTAGAGGCTAACCTAGATCCCTAGGTGTTTCTCTATGAAAATACAAAGCCCTCAGGTAGGGCTTTAGATGTCTCTTCATGGGGGTCTATAGATTCTCATACATCCCCCATTTCTAAATCTCACTTCCTCAAGGATGAATGCTTTAACTTGGCTTAGTATCGATCACCATTCATTCCTTCAGAGTCTACCACACATCGGCCAACTCCCTCTTCTACTCCATGACACTAGGCCAACCCATCTCTTTTCATATACCTCTTATAGGATGTCTCTCTAAATGTTGAGCTCCACCTTTTGTCGTGCTTTTCCCATTATAATGTAATCTCTCTCCTTGCATATCCCACTAAGATCGCTAGGATGGCCAAGTCTGATCTTGAGTGTTATTTCATTCATGTTACAATGTGTAACTTTATTAAGGAGAGAAACACTTACACCAAGATCATGTGGGATTTTCATAAGCATCATTATCCCTTTGATCACCTTGGTTTAGATATTTCTCTCATAGATGGACCAACCTCTTACCCTTTTATAGTGAATGTCCTAGTGATTAAACCTAAAGTGTTAGAAGATTCGCTCCCTACTATGCCTAAGTGTTTTAAGGAAGGTAATGTTATGGATGTTGAAGGATCCATAGATGCCAATATTGTGACTTCAACAAGGCCTAATATCATCAAGATCAGTGTTAGCCTTTCTCATGAGGAACGAGATTTTTTAGTCACCTTATTATGCAAATATTTAGATGTATTCACTTGGGAATACACTGATATGAAGGGCATGGATCCTAACATAGTCATCCATAATATCATTATGGATAACGAGACCCAGTCCATTTACCAAAAGTAATGACTCATGGCTCTTAAAATTTCCTAGTTGGTTGATGCAAAGATTGAGAAACTTATCTAAGTTAGCTTTATCTAAAAGCTATTGACTACCCCTAGTGGATTTCCAACATTATCCCCATTTTCAAAAATAATGGGGCAATCTGTATTTGCATCAAATTTCAATATCTCAATATGGCTTGCCCAAAAGATAACTTTCCTAATCCTTTGATAGACTAGATTATTGATTCCACCACTAGTTTTGAGATCATGTCCCTCATGGATAGTTTCTCTAGGTAAAACCAAGTCTAAATTGCATATCAAGACTAACAAAAGATAATGTTCACTACCCCATGTGGTACCTTTTATTACACTTTCATGCCTTTTGGTCTAAAAAATGTTGGGGCCATGTATCAATGTGTCATGACCCATGTTTTTCATGACCTTATCCATAAGATAGTTGAGTTCTATGTTGATGATCTCCTCAATAAATATCTTAATTAGGATGAGCATGTGCGATACCTTAGAATCATCTTTGAATGTTTTTGAGAATATCACATCAGTCTCAACCCTAAAAAGTGCATTTTTGGAATTTCAATTAAAAAGCTTCTCAACTTTCTCATCTTGTAAAGGGGCATTAAAGTGGATCCTAACAAGATCAAGGTGATCTTGGAGATTCCTCCCTTACGCAACTTCATCTAATTATAGTTCTTCCTTGGAGGACTCATCTTTATTAGACTTTTCCTTGAGGAGTATGCCCAAAAATCCATACCCTTCACATCTCTCTTGTGCAAGGATCCTCCATTCTTGTGGTTTGCTAAAGTCTAAGTGGATTTTAAGGAATCAAAGCATCTGATTCATAATTCTCCCATCTTGATGGCACTCATTAAGGGGTGTGAGTTCATCTTATATACCTATGTCATTAATCTTTCCATTACGAGCATGCTATGCCAAAAGGATGACACTAATAGGGAGAGAGTTTTTTATTACATCTCTCACACACTGGTTGGCCCTGAACTCAACTATTCTCTTGTTGAACATCAATGCCTCTCTCTTGTCTTCACTAAAAAGAAGTTATGACATTATATGTTGGGCCAGACTACCAACATGATTGTCTAGTCTAATACACTTCATTAATGGCTTGGTAAGACACATCTTGATGACAAGATTATGATGTGGATCATGCTTCTTTAAGACTTTGACCTCTGCATCATTAACCAAAAGTCCACCAAGGGCTTAAATGTGGATAACCAACTTAGTAAGTGTCCACTACCCAACCCAAATGTGGAGCTATTTGATAATGCCTTTTTTGATGACATGGTTTACTTAGTTGACCATGCTGAGCTCTCTAAGTGTGGTTGGTATCAGGATATTGTCTATTACCTTACAAACAAATCTTATCTTGACACCACATATTCATAAGAACATTATTAGATACATAAGCTCACCATCTATTATGTCATCATTAGTAACATATTATTCAATAAATGTCTCGATGGTGTGTTGATGTAGTGATTTGCCCTTGAGGATATCCCTCTCTTTCTTGAGGAGTCCCATAGGAATGTTTGTGGTGGCTACCCAAAAGGGTAAGCCATCACTTAACATATTATTAAGATGGGCTACTACTAACCTACTCTTGTTAAGGACACAGTCTCGTATGTTAAGAAGTGTGGATGTGTTAAGTCATAAGGGATACTATTAATGCCCTAGTTGACCTACTACACTTCATTTTGTCTGCTTGGCCTTTCTCAGTTTGGGCTCTCGACTTCATCGATGAGTTCAAACCTACATTTTTTTAGGGCTATTATTGTTTCATCATCACCACTAAATATTATATAAAGTGGGTTAAATCCATGCCTCTTAATCAAATGTGTGGGAAGACCATTGCTAATTTCATCCTAAACCAATTTATATGTAGGTTTGGGGTTCCTATTTAAATCATGGTTGATAATGGCTTAGGATTCCAAAGCCCTAAGATGTATGAGCTCACTGAACATTTTGGGTTTAATCTTTATTTCTCCTGTACCCATTACCCCTAGGTAAATGGGCAAGCATAATATTCAAATAAAACTTTGGAGAATATGTTTCTATGTACCATTTACCAATCCAAGAGAGAATAGAACCTCATGATCTATCTTTTTATTTGGGCCTATCAAACTATCTTTCAAATGGGTATGGGGGTAACCCCATACTCTCTCATGTATGGGCCTAAGGTTGTGCTTCCCTTAGAGGTCGTAATCCATTCACTATAGGTTAAGATGTTTGGTTTTCTCTTTGATGAAGGAGAATGTGTCACTCACCTCTTCAAGATTGAGAAGTTAAATGAGTGATGCTTGGTGGTTCTTGAGTATAACCATGCTCACCAGCACCATCAACATCACTAGTTTGAGAAGTTGGTGCACCCTCATTATTTTAAGGTGGATGATATGATCCTTATTTTTAATAAGGAACACTACAAGAAGGGAAAACTCATGCATAAGCATTTTGTTCCTTTTTTCATCACTTCCTCTCTAGAAAATGGGGCCTTTCATCTCTTGACTCTTGAAGGTAATCCCCTATGATACCCAATCAATGGGTTCTACATCAAGACATTCCATTTGTAGGGCTCATGTGGCCCTCCAAAAAAGTTTCCTATAGTGGTAAGGCAAACATTTTCTCTCTTCTATCACCACTAACCTTAGTGCCACTGGTATATGTGTATGCACATGGGTTCTTTATTAGTAGTTCCTACTATCTAATCACATGTATCTAATAGTCTATAGCAGATCAAGTATACACATCACACATAAAATCATATACACACATTTACTAATAATGAGAAAATCACTATATATATCATTAAAAAATACATGTTTTTTTCTAGGTACATCACATGGGCTCATAGTCCACAAAAATTATTGTATGTGGCTACATATGCATACCCAATTAGCATGTGATTGGGTGGTATCTATGATAATCATACTCTAGGCAGAGATCTAGATATTTACCTCTTGACCAGTTGAGATATGGAATCCTCCATTGTAGCCAGCTGATTTGCCCTCATTCTAGGTGCCTTAGCTCCTCTATCATATTATTGAGCTAGCTCAGTGCATAGATAATAGATCTCAACCTCTACTCTCACTAGTCTCACCTTGGCTGCCCTATGGTTTGCCACTAATGCCTTATTCCATGTTGAATTAGACTCTATTTATGGAATAATATGTCGTGCCCTCACTAGCTTGAGTGAGGCTCATGTACCCACATGGTAGAATTAATTATGTGGCTCTACTCCCATTGATAAATATGGTACCTAATTTATCAATGGTATCCCTATCACATCAAGGAATAGATCCCTTAGTAGTAGGTCCACCTGGGGTTTGATCCAACTAGGTTGGTCTTCTACACACACATATAACACATATGTTAGTCACATTTCTACTCTCACTAAGGATGAGTATAAAGATAAAGTGATATCTAGAAAATACACTTATCTTACTTGGTAGTACTAATGACTTCTGTGGCCCTCCTACTGGTCATGCTTCTCTAGGTGGTGGTGGTCCTCACCATGGTGGCTTCTCTCCATTATCATTCCCCTCACTCTACCTCAACTATCTACTAGGTTTAGCCACAATTGGCCTAGCCTATGCTAGTCTTCCTTATAGAGTATGCCTCTTTGAATGATAGTATGATCTTTACAAACCTCAGAGCTCCTCCCATTCCAAGTAGGGATCTACCCCAACATCCTTCAACCACGCTATAGAATTTTAAGGATCTTTAATATAGATCAACAATACATCTAGATCCAAGGTGGTTTACATGGGTCCTATCATCTCTATGAATTATGTAGCTAGTACTACACCCTCCTATAGTGTAGGGTATGATTTTTTGTCATATGGCATCATTGGTCACATTAGTGGGAGCCTTTTATAGGCCCAAGATATGAGTAGACTAGGTTGTGTCAATTTTCCTAACCCTATGCACTAGATGTGATCCATCTATTGGTATAATCATCCTAGGATTTATTGGCCCCAAGTAAATATCTATCCTCCCTTAGTTTTCTAGACAACTCCTATCCATGATAGTGGTAGTCATCTTGTACTCTGGCTAGCATAGAGCCTCTCAACCATGGTCTTTGTTATCACTATCTAGAGTGTGGGTACCCTTGGTGATGATTATGTGACTTGGAATCCATGGTTGTTTCACTACGAGTAGGGTTCCACGAAGTATATCTATACTACTACTGCATCCTACATAGGTGGTAGCTTTATCTCTCTACCCATAGGCTCCACCCTATAGAGTAAATAGACATCCTCTATGTTGAGGATGGCCTCTAACTTGAGCCCAAACTAGAACACATGCCTCTCAAGTACCTATGTGGTCACCAATACATTCACTAAGTCTCTAGAGTAATAAAATGAAGGTACATGTACTATTTTCCAAAGTCCTACACTCTACAGGTGATCTTAGTCTACCATTGGTAGAACATAGACATCCTCGACCAACCATGTGGAAACTCTCTCCCGATTAGTCACCTCACATAGCCCATCTAGTTGTATTGGCCTATTTCTCACCTATGAAGGTCTTCCCTCCTCTGGTAGGATAACTCCTCTATGTGTCTACACAAGCAAGAAAAAAGGAAAATAGATTAGTCAACTAGTCAAAAAAGATTAGGAGCAAGTAAAAAATGAGCAAACTGCTTTTCTTTATCTAACTACCTTTTTTTCTCCTTCCCTTCTCTTTTAGCCTCTTTCAAGACCTCTATGCTCCTTTAGGCTCCCTAGGGGCCTATTTTGGCCCTTTACTACCTAGGGCTATACCTTTTTATGTAAATCGATAGCCTGGTGCAACCTAAGTTGTGGCCTACATTGGGACACCCTAAGAGCCCCCAAGGCTCCTCTTTTCTCTCTCCACAGGGCATCATTTGGACCCCCATTAATCCTAATTTCCCTATATTGTTGAGATCATCATTTTAACTATTTTTTCCACTTGATTCATCCATCAAATCACTTGGAATGAGTCAAAATGTATTTAAGGCCTCCCAAACCCCCAAAAAATGAATAAATTTGACAATGTTTGTCCATCAAACTTACCTAAACCATCATGTGCATCTTTGATGCTCTCCTATGTCCTTTTATGCTCCACTTGGGATTAGGTTACCTGTGGGCTCACCTTTGGCTCTCTTAGAGTGAAAATAAGAGTGAAAATGACCTTTTTCTCTCTTTTTTCCTCTTTTAGCCCCTTTTTCTTGCTTTTTATGGGCCCTTTTTGGGTTTTTCCTTGTTTTTTATTATCAAACCATGAAACCTCCATATTATAGGTTTTGGCACATTTTTAGCACATTAGCAGCATCCAATTTTTAATCTAAGGCTTCTTTGGGCCTAATCTAGCCCTATTTTGGTTCTTAGAACCCCTTCTGGGTCCCTATTTACCTCTTAGGCTTGTGGCCAATGGATGCCCAGGGATAAAAGTTACTTTATGTACCTTTTTTAGTTGGTCATTTCTCTAGTTTTTTGTAGTTGATCTATTCTAACTTCCTCTCTTTCTTGTTCATTGTGGTTGTAGGTAGGGATGTCAATTAGCTGTAGTAGTTTAGGACTTGTTCTAGTCTTGTCAATTGGTCTTCATCTTTTCCAAACTTCCCCTCACTTTCCCTTATTACCTCTCATCATGGATGATGTTGGTCAATTTTTATGATTATTAATTTACTTTATTATTTGTTTTCCTCATGCATCTTACTTAAACCGCTTCACTTTGAGATCACCTTTTTGAAGTCATTTATCTTGCATCCTCAACCCTAATTATGGTGAACATCTTAGTGGTGATTCACACCAATGGTGGTAGTCAGGGAAACCCAGGGCTAGTAGTTATATCTTGGGTTATCGATGATTAGTGGGGTGATGAGCTTTTTACAATTGGTTTCTTCCTTACTAATGAGATGAATAATGTCACTGAGTATCACATAATCATTGGCACCTTGATCAATGCATATAATTTAGGCATGTTTTATGTGTATTTATTATTTGAATCACTCTTATCCTATCTCAACTCATCAGTGTCTAGGCCATCCTTAACTCTGAGTTACTCCCCCTCTTCTAGGTGGTATGCAATTTTCTCTATTTCTTTAAGGATGTCCAGTTCACTCATATCCCTCACAGGGAGAACACTAGGGTTGATGCCTTGGTGAATTTCATTATGGATAGTATGATATGATTCGATGTCACTTATGTCCCTTCTTTATAGGATCTAAATCTAGATTTGGAGTTGGATTTTGGATTACAAAGCATTTATGCTCGCACCCATATATCACACCATCGATTTCTTCTGCCACCATCCTTATCTAGTAAGTGTAGGTAATGTTTCATTTTATCTTTATATTTATTCATTTTCTTTACTTTAGTGTGCCTTCTAGGTACTTCATAGCACTCATTATTCATTTGAATGCTAACTACTTGTAATTTAGGGGCATATGTAATCGTACTTCCTATGACCCTACTCCTCCCTATGATTATACATCAAATCACATGAAAATTACCAACCCTAGACATAATAATATAAGCCATATAACACCTAATTATACCTATTCTAAATCATGTTCTTACCCCCCATACATCCCTAGTTCACATTGGGCCTTTTGCATGTAAGATATGCCTTTCTAGAGACCCACTGGGGTCTCTCAGGACCCCGTTGATGAACCCTAATCAAAGTTTGACACAAGATATAGATTTTGTAAAGGAAACCCATGACATATACCACACTTTTCCTTCACCAAATATATGGCCTAGGTATAATGTTTCAAAAATCCCCAATTTGAAGCCAAACATCCAAAAATGGCTGCTTTTAGGTCATTTGGTAGATTTAGGTGGGGATATATGTCTCTTTCTCATTCATTTGAGCCTATCTCTCTTCTAATTCCATATATATTGTGATTATTCTTCCCTCTCTTTATTCTCATGCCTTCTTGAATCTTTCTTGGTTCATTCTTGGCACTCTTGAGATTGATTGGGGATAAAGAATCCCATATGCTTCTACACTCTTACTTGGAGACTTCATTGCTGCTCTCAGTTGTTTTTAATTCTTTTTTGATTGATTTCAAGCTCCTAAATTTATAATTGCACCTTATTTTTGCACTTGGTTGGAGATTTTACACCATTTCAAGTTTTCACTTCACCTCCTCATTTGCCCTTGGCTCTTGGTTTAGACTTCAGCGTGCACCTAGCTTGGTCTTCCTCCTACATTGCTTCCTAGCTTGGATTCTTGGTTGGTAGAACATCTAAAATTCATTTTTGAGATTTATTTGAGGGAAAAATTTTATGTGAATTGAGACTCATTTATTTTGTGTAGTGTATATGCTAGGGTTTGAATTGTTTTAGTGAAATAGTTGTTTTGTATGTTGTTTATAGCAGTTTCCAAATTTCATTACATCTATATATGTTCAAAGAATAATTTTATTACTTGAAATATTCCTTGGTTGATTACCATTTATCTATATATAAACCTTCCTCATACATAAGTAGAGATGTACATGTTCAAAACATACTAGAAAACTTGCTCAAACACTCTCTTCATCTCTTGCTAAAAACTAGAACATGGCATAATTAGAAAATAATAGTGTTGTTTTGAAAGGATAAATCAAATCTAGAATAGGCATGCTCTCAGACCCTTACTTGAAAACATCTTTGTTTTGAAAAATATCTTTCAGTTGGCTTAAAAGTGCCGTAATTGCTAGATTTACATTTCATTGGTTATCTCATTTCATTTAGTATTATTACTTTCATATTGTTTGTGCAACCAATAGTATAGTTTTAGCCACTTGATTTACTATGGTTGGATCCATTAGAGTAATTGGTACACTTTGTGTGCCTATTCAAGCTAGCCCCAACCTAATTTTCAAGTTTATCTATAGTTTAGTGCAAGTTGACAAACTAGATAGCCATTATATACCTCTTGTAGCCCATAGAACCCTTGAGACTTATATCCTCTTAATGGTTCACTTTATCACCCTACCAAACATTGGTGGTTCCATTCAGATTCTTAGAGATACACATCATACATTTCCAAATTATTTGTTAGGATTGTGGAGCTAAAAGCTTCACTGATGCAAACAGGAGAGGAGGTTGCTGAAGATTGCAGAGAAGTTGGGGTCGGTCTGATCAGCCGACGTCGGCAGGATAGCAAAGGGAAGCAACCGACGTCGGCCATATATCGGCCGACGTCGGTCACCTCCAGGTAGACAGGGACTGACATCGGTCACCTGTGTGGTTCGACTGCGAGCTATTTACGGGCAGTTAGCTAACGAACCAAGTGTTTGCATGAAGAGATCTATTTTTAGACTGAGAGCTGCGGATCTAATTATTGTAATTAGATGTCTAATTATTGTTTGGATGAGATCTATATAATAGACTCATGGTTGTATTGGAAAAGGGGGCTAGTTTGAGTTGAGCAAAGTTTGCTCCTTCTGTGTGTGAGGTGAGCAAGTGGGTTCCTCCTAGTTCCACAACAGTACCAGGCTTGTTGGTGCTGGATTGGAGAGCCAGCTGGGTTCTTCAAGAGTGTAGGATCTTGGTCACAGTTGCATGGCCTATATAGGAGATCTACATGGTAAGTAAGATCGTTGATCTGCAGGTGTATGTGTGTGTAAGGTCGAGGTTCACAGGTGAGCAGAACCATTGTTTGATTTGCAGGTGTGCAAGGTCATACAGACAACAACACAACAGAGAGCAGTATCAGGCAGGATCTACTTGGAGTATAGGTGTGTACTCGGATAGAGCAAGAGGAAGGCAAGGAAGTTCCTTCCATAAGTATGGTCTGTTGAAGTGCAGGTTATTGCAGGTTCATGGGAGATCTACTTGAAGTACCTTGAGTACTTGTGGAGCACGTGGAGTGCTTGTGGAGTGCGTGGAGCACTTGTGTTATGCGTGGAGCATGGGAGGTGAACACCAACTCTGTATTTGAGTTGAGTGTTGTGACCTGTGAGAGGGAGAGCTTTGGGGAGAAGAATTACTGTTCACTTGAGGTGTGGGAAACCTCTGTAAGGTGGTGGAGAAGAAGTGGCATCTTCTTTATTGTATTCTTTTCTGTATAAAGTGTTAATACAAGTTGTGTATTGTCTCTCATATGCTGTGTTATTCTGAATTCTAGTTACTTGGTGAATCTGGTTTATTTCCGCATATTAAGTTGTTTGAAGTTTGGTAATCAATTGTATGTTTCCGGTTTTGCATCCTAACAAGTGGGATCAGAGCATGTTTGTTGTTCTAGATTCCTGACATTATTCTCACTCTTTTACTTTATGATGTCATATATACACATTATATTGGTTTATCATGCAAATTTCATATTTTTTAGTTTGACACACATGATGCATAACTTTTATTTTGAGGATAGTTATTATAGAGGTTCAACAACTATCCTCAAAATTTGGGGAATTCACATGGGTTTTTCATAGATATTAGGCCATCTTAGGATACATAAAACACTAGTTTAAACACATAGGCATAGATTATAGAGTTTAGCCTTAGGAAAATATAGTGAAACATAGTGTATGCAATTATAAATACATCAAGTCTATAAATCAATCCTAACTTAGAGAAAATAGAGCCTACTTACACTTTTGATTGGTGATACATTAGATAATTAGGAACATGACCAATAAGTGGATCCTCTAGACCCAATTAGGGCATATCTTATCAAAACAACAATACTAGGGAGGGTTTCAAAGCCTCCAGTCAAACACAATTAAGTAATAACCCTAACTAATCCATATGTTTTCATATTCACTAAACTAATAATAATTAAAGTAAAGAAATCTAATCTAGTGCTCACCAAAGCTTGTGGTACAATATGGGGGTTAGTAAACAAACAAACATGTATAGGAAAATATCAATTAAGTAATGTATGAGTAAGACCCTAATACATGGAGAAGAAGAGTAATATTATTTGAAAGCAAATACTTATGCTACTTCTATCTACTAAAGAGAGGAGCACAGTTAGAGAATACTTACCTAAAAGATAAACCCATTGAGAATCAATCTCTACCTTGGCCAAAAGGGATTCATAAGAGGTTGTTATGGTTTGTAAGGATCACAAAGGCCAAAGCATCCAAGAGTTCTTCAAAAGACTAGATTCTCCAAGTAAAAACCCTAAAATAAGACTCCTCAAGTAGAATGGTGGAAGATCATATTGTAAATAAGTGTAAGTGAATAATAACTCTTGATCATGATAAATAATGATGAAATGATCCTATATATATAGGAATATCTAACCCTAAACCCTTCTAAAAGTTTTAATCGATAGGGTCAACCTAGTCAACCTATTCCTGTTATGGAAAAAAATTCACTAGGTCACAGGGTAGGTTGGCCAAGAGCCAACCTAGACCCTAAATGAATTTTACCCATAAGAGTATAGAGTTGATCCAGTCGACCTAGTACTGTAAGCTATTGAAATGGGTTTTAGGTTAGGAAAAGGGGTACAAAATATCTAAAATGACTAGAGGAGTATGCAAAAGAGCAGTAATAGCTTAGTTTAATGGTTTTAAGAGATATTTGGATTGGTAATGAGTGGAAATAAGGGAAACCAATCCTATGAAGAACCAATGGTCTACCCACCCCTTTATTGATACACCCCTTAGGGCATGCACTCATACAAATTGAGTCTCAATGGGTTCTTATAAGATAAAAAACATCAGTATTTAAAAAAAGTGTGGAAATATTATGTGTATTTATATGACTCACTCTAATCTCATCACCTATCACTCAGGTGTAATAGGGGATGGTGCTTCAAGAAGAACATAGTAACACACAATGTTGAGGCTAAAAAAGTTGCAAAATTTTAAAGAATAATAACTGAAAGTGAATGACTGAAAGGGAAATATCTAAAAAGACTATGTGATGCATACCTTTATTTATAGATGGTTATCTATTATGTTTGTAGTTTGATTTTGGAGGGTACAGAAACTACTTTAAACAAACCCAATAATACAAAACTAAAGTTAAAAAAATAAATAAATGTAGGAAAGCCAAGATAACTAGTGTGATGTGGATGGGATGTACTTAGAAATTTGGCAATCTAGGGTGACAAGTTTCATGTTAGACCAAATGACCAAGTCAAAATTTTAGAATAAATTAGGTAACCAAAAATCCAAGGCTACTAAAGATTGAGAAATTCAAACAAGTAAACAATAAGTAAAAAAGGCAAACTTACCAAATCAAACCAAGGATACATGTCAAAAAGGATGGTAAGTAAACATCAATGTAAAATTAGTAATAATCCTCACTTAAACAAAGATGGGCAAGAAAAAAAAAAGGTAAAACAACATTCATGCGTGAGTAGGAACACTACTTACTCAATCATCAATGGAAATTGGTGCATGAAAGGGAAAATAAAATTAATGGGTGAGAACAATCCAACCTTACTCAAAAATGGAAAAAGTACATGAGAGGAGAAATAGACCTAGGTGTCCACAAGAAGGGGTGGTACAATAATGACAATAAGTGGTAAAAGAAATTAGGGCAAGTCTAAAAATGTTGATCCATGGTGTAAAGGAAGTAATCCATAGTAGATTAAACATATTATTTTTCTCTAGATCAAACTAAAAAAAATAGTGCTAGCATGTTTTTAATATTTGAAGAAGAAATAAGTATAGAATAAGGGAAAATATATTTAGAATCATAATTTGCCTATCAAGGGGGAAATGAAATGGGTTGGGGGGAGAATGAATAAAAAATTAAGGTATAGGAACTCTTTATCAAAGTCAAGACACTTAAATTAGGTTTGTCAAAACAAGAGGACTATCAACCTTAAGGACTTTGAAGAACTTCTCTTAGCCACAAAAGTCTTAGGTAAATAAATGTAGTATGGATATTATCCCATGAGGGCTATATGCATGAAAATAAAAATGGATCTACCTTCCCATAATGTGTTCCTGATTCCTCAAGACCCCTTCTAGAGCCATCAATATACTAAAAATATTGGGTACTTGCATGAGAAAGTAGGTAGCACCATAAAATATGTTGAATTTTCTTATTCCAATCTATTGGCCTATTACACCCCAATAGACCTTTGCTCTATTGTGAGACCAGCTATGGAGTTTAAGATTCAATTTGAGATAGGAGATGTGCTTGTAATCATGTCTTTTGGTGTGATTTTTACTTTTGAGATTTGTATGTTTCCTTTTGTATATCATTACCTTTAATTTCAAATGATTTGGATTTTTAACTTTCTTGATGTATATTTCTATTCCTCCTCCATATGGATTTGTAAACCAAACATGGATACTAAAGATGACTTTTATTTGAATACTTGGGACTTAGTTGCTAAGAGAGCATGGTGTCTAAGAGTCTCATAAATCTACGTGAAATAAAAGTGGTATCTTAATTGTTTTATCCAATGTGGAGTGAAAAGGAAAGAAAATCAAGAGGAATAAAACATGAAACAATTTGAATTACTTTAAATAAAAAAAAATTTGACAAAGGGTGAAAAAGAGACACAATGACATAAAATTGTAATTCCTTATCATAATAATGAGGGAAATGTAGGAAAATATGTTGACATAGATTGTTGTGTAAATTTCACCTATCAAGAGAAAGCTAAAACCTAAAGTGGGGGACACAGATAAAAAAACTTTTAACCACATTCTAGAAAAGGAATAACAAGATGGTAATTTTATGAGTAAGGCTAGGTCATATCCATGGTATTACACTACAATTCATAAAGGAGAAACCCATGAGAGTGTCAAAGAACATTGGAAAGATAAACGAGTTAAGAAAAAGATGGTATTTATGAGGAAGGCCAAGTCTTATCCATGGTTTTACATTGTAACTCACAAATGAAAATCCAAGTGGTGCCAAAAATTATATGAAAGGTATGAAAACAAAGAGACAATAGTAAATCATGATGAAGATTGAGTCCTATCCATGATTTTATAATGGAACTCATGAGAAATAGGGAAAACCAATAGACCAAAAGGAAGGACTAAGGTTTGTGAAAAGAGAGATTTTTTTTAGAAGGAGATACTTATGTAAATATCCTATAAAAAGTGTTAGATAGATAACATAGAGAAATCATGAAAAGAAGGGAAGGATTAGGTAAAATACTTCTTGAGGAATTGTGCATTGGTGGGTTCTTTGAAAACATGGCCTTAATTGGTTTGAAAGCAATAGGTACTTGGACCAAGAATATATTTGACTAAATAGGGGCCCAACCATTTTTGGGAATATTTAACTTCTTTGTCATGAGCGTAGTCTAATTTAAGGACAAGATCACCAACATAAAACATGCAAACTATAACACATTTTTTATGTTGTTTGGCAATACAAGCCTTGTATTAGTGATTGTGTTGTAAAGTAAAAAAGATGGTGTTCATCAAGGAGATTGAGAAAATGAAAGCAAGATTCATGTAATGCTTCATCAAGTATGATACCATGAAGAGATATACAAATAGAGGGAAGCTCAACTTCTAATATAAGGATTGATTCAGAATCATAGACCAGAGAGAAATTTTAAGAACTTATTCTATAACTACATTTGGTTTAGTAGTATTGGGGAGGATAATAGACTCATCAAAATTATTTGCTTCAAGATTAGTAGTGAAGTTATGAAAGAAATATTTAAGATATATAGCTTGGTTGAGACCTTCAATATAGAGAATGTTTTCATCAGGAAGACTATCTTGAAGGTGATCGATAGTTAGAACAGGAGATGTGGTAATTTGATTGGCTATGATTTATCCTTTGATAACTTTTTAAGTAATAATGTGAAGATAAAATTCCATAAATAGGACTATCTATTTTCCAATTATATCTCTAGGAAGAAATGATTTTGAGAATAAGTGACAAAGGGGTTCAAAATGAATGATGACATAAGTGGTTTGATAAAGCATGTAATGTAAAAGTTTTTCATCTACAAAATATATGGTGAGGCAATCATGTTCAAATTTTGTGTAATGTTTCTCATAATTGATGAGGCCTCGGCTAATGTAGTAGATGTCATACTCTCTTCTAGTATCATATTGTTGGGTAAACATTTCCCCAACTAATATGGGTGTGGAAGAAGTATATAGGATTAAAGGTCAATCATTTGAAGGAGGACAAAGTGTAGGTGGGTGAAGCAATGATTTTTCATGTTATCAAATGATTTTGACAAGGATCCATCCATTCTAAATCATTACCTTTATTAAGAAGAGAATTAATAGAGTGGATACAATAAGCCATTTTGGGGATAAATCATCTAATTGCCCCAAGTTTGCTGAGATAGGTGTGAATGTCTAGAATGGAATGAAGAATGGGCATGTTGATGATAAAGCTAATTTTAGCAAGGTCAACATCGATGCCATAAATAGAAACTAAACATCCTAAAATTTTTATAGATGTGACACTAAAGACATATTTATAAGGATTGAGTCTAACTTGATATTGAGAACATGGTCAAAGATGATGGCAAGATTAGAAAGATGAGTCTTAAAAATTTTAGATGTAGCAATGACGTCATCCACATATGTTTCAATGATTTTATGGATAATATCATGAAAAATATGAGTCATTTCTATTTGATAAGTGGCTCCAAAAATTTTGAGGCTGAAGGGAATTTTAACATAGCAATAGGTGCCCCATTCTATGGTGAAATTAGTCTTATGTTAGTCCTCAATGGAAATGTGAATTTGATTATAGCCCTATAAGCCATTCCTAAGAGATAACATTTCATAACCAGCTATGAAATCAATAATATAATCTATTGAAGGTAAAGGGAAATTATCCTTGGGACAAGTGAGATTAATATTATGGAAATCAATATAGATGCAAGTGACCATAGTGACCTTTTTTTGAAGGGGAACTATATTAGAAATCCATTCAAAATAATCCAATGGTTTGATAAATTTAGCACTAAGAAGTTTGATAATTTCTTTGTGACATAAAATGGAAACTTTAGGTAGAAATTTATGTTGATTTTTATGCATAGGTTTAGCATCAAGATAAGTGATGATGTTGTGTACCATAATTCTAGGGTCAACACCAGGTATGTCCTCATGGGACCAGGTAAATATTTCATGGTATTTATCAAAGAATAAACTAAAGTTATCATATTTGATAGGTGAGAGTTCATGAGAAAGTATAATTGATTGAGGGCATGATGGAGTACCATATTCAATGTGAGCAGTTTATTTGATAAGCATAACATTTCCATCTTGGAAATGATATTTTGTATTAGGTAAATAAAAATTTGGATTGGCTTTGGGATCAATGCTATAAATGAAATTATTGAAATAAGGTGTTTTGCTTTTGAAATTCCCAAGTTTGTGATGTTATCGAGGAAGTTGAGTTTCTCAAGCATGAAGTAATTCAAGGATAGCTTCATCACTAGGCAAATTTGGAAGAGATCCATAATACTCAATATCTACTTTGAAATATATAATTTGATTACCATGGTGATCATATTTAGAATGTATCTAATGGACATTGGTGTCCTTAGAATCTAGTGTAATCTCAAGAGTAGGAGAAGTAGATGGATCTGATGGGATTGGTATATCATTAGTTGTATTGAAGTGGTAAGAATAAAATGTAATGATGGGATATACAGGTGGTAGTGAAGATGTAATAATATCTAGAGGTTTGAAATGTATGATTTGTTCTCCCACCCAAGAAGTATTAAGAAGTGGATAATTGACAGGAGGAACATGACCTTAGGGATCTAATTCATGATCCATGGAAATGGTATGGACACCCTAGTTGAAGGCATGTATTTGAGCTAAAGTTTTATGATAATGTTAAACATCCAAGTTTTGAGATTGAGTTTGGGCCATTATGTAGTTATAATCATATGTTGGAGAAATTGTACATACTTGAGATTTAGGGGGAGTTTCAAAAGGTGAAATCCCAATGTTATTGAATGTACGTGGAGACATGATGAGAGGATCTTAAAATAACTTGGCCACTCCATAATCATTACATGTGAAGGCGTCTTCTAGTAAAGAAGGCTCTTGAGTTTTACATGGAGGGGGAAAATCAGTGATCTCATCAATGAGAGGAATAATGTGATCATGAGGTAATAAAGAAGGAGGAAACCACTTCAATATATATGGAGGTAACTTGGTAGTATTGAAATTTTTTACAAGTCATTAGGTTCATCATCATTTGAATCAACAAGAGTGACTTGTAAATATGGATTGATGTTGATAAATTGGGTAAAGGAGAACTATTGATCTTAAGAATGGTTGGGATACGATATTGAGATTTTGGATTAGGAAGTTGAATACTTCAAGGGTTGAGATTAGCCTCATGCTTATACCATTTTTCTTATGTAATAATTTGATGCATTGTATACTCATAAAAGCTATGGCCCTCATTTTATGAGTCCAATGACTACCAAGGAGTATGCTATAAGATAAGGGAAAATTAAGGACCATGAGTTTAGTTTGAAAGGTTTTAGGTCTGATGATTTTGGGACGCTAAATACAACCAAGTGGATTTTGATTAGTCTCATAAAATAAATGATAGGTAAGGCAAGTTTGCTTAAGATGATCCTTATTAAAACCAAGTTGTTGGTAAAGACACAAATATGTCACATTAGTACCAAAGCCTTCATCAACTAAAACTTTATGAATATGGGTATTATTAATGGCTATTTTGATGAATAATGGTGGATCATTGGTGCAAAAAAAGATATCATCATTAATCATGTCTTATTTAATAAATTCAATAAACAATTTGGAAGGACACACAGTTTCAATGGTATATATGTTGGTAGGTTGAGGTTTAATAGAAGGTGGTTATTTATCTATAAGATATGGATCTTTAATGTCTTATAATTATTTCATAAGGAAATTATGATGATAAGAAAAAGTATAAACTAATTCCATAAGTGGAATATTTCAAGACATAGAGTTAAGTTCTTCAAGAAAGTTCCAATGGGATTTAGAAGAAGAACCAGTGCTAGTTTTAGAAGGTAATGTAGATTTTGAAGGAATAGAAGTGGTTGGAGGTTTGAAAGGAGGAGATGGCTCCTTAGGGGTTTCCAAAGATACATTAGTGGTTGTATTATCTTTAAGAACATATTCTTATAAAGATGGATTTTTAGGTTTGGTGATAGGATCTTTATGAGCTAGTTTGCAATGATAATTGACCTTAGTTGTGTTAACATATTGAGAATTGTTATAATATTGGTCATAATCGACGTCAATAGCATAAACATCCTTGGTATTTTGTTGATTATTATCTATGGAAAAATATTTTTGGTTATTGGAAATAGAAGCTTTGGAAACTTGTCATTTTTGAGAAGCAGTGGTGTACTCTTGATGATGAAGGTTAATCATGGATTCATGATTAAAGGAATAACCAAGAATTTAGATTACAAAAAAATTAGTAAACCCTCTACAAGATTCATGGGAATGACCAATGTTAGTGTGGAACCAACAAAATTGATTAGGCTCATACCACTTAGGAGGAATATTACGATAAGTAAAGGATTTAGAGGCTGGTAAGAATTATTTCATTTGATGACCATGATGGGTGTGTGAGAAGATGAGGTAGTGTCAGCTTTGGAAACTCTTGGTTTGGTTTTAATATTATTACCAATGTAACATTAGTAAAATTTTTAAAATATCCTTTAAGGAGTTTAGGATTAGGTTCAAATTGCTTCATGAGAATCTCTTGATGTTTAGCTTGGTCAAGAGCTTCATTAAGTGTTTAGGGAGCAAAAGTTCAAACCTTATATTGAAGGGAATGAGTTAAAGAAATTGTAAATATTTAAAAAAAGTTATAATTTTTCATGTTATGATCAACTTTATGGGTTAGATATTTCCATCATTTCATGAAATCATGAGCTAATTTGATGGGAGATTGATTAGCATTGATGAAATGACTAAGGCAATTTTTGGGAAGATCATTATGTTGAAACTCTTTGACTAAAAGATTGACTAAATCCTCAATTTGACAAATGGAATTTATATAATTTGGTTGTACCATTATAATAAATCAATAGTGAATGTTTTAACTATAAGTTTAGTTGTGGTGAAAGTATTAGTTTGGATCCACTCTTTGTAAATATTGCCAAAGGATTTAGGAAAGGAGGTAGGGTCTTTAGTCCCATCATAATTGATAGTTAGAGATGTGTTACCAATATCAATGGATATAATGAAGGAAGCTAAAGGCTTAGTTTGAATATTTTAAAGCATTTTGTTATTCATAATGGGTTGAAGAATAACATTTCATGAGGCATCTATCAGAGGCATAGGAATGAAACTTGGATTGGCTTGAGGATGGATATCAGAGGCTAATTATCCACATGGATCAAATGACATTGTATTTGCATCATTTGAGAGGAGTTATAAGTTTACATTATGTTCATTTATTGTATGACTTGTGTAAGAAGTTAATCCATATTAATTGGTGGGTTGGTGTTTGTAGGAGCACTCCCCAAATTGGTATTAGGAGGGTTATTATAAGATGGATTATTAGTGGGATTGTTAGATATAATTGTCTCAATTTCACCCACATTATGTTGAAGATTTTGAAGATGAGAAATATATTGATAGGTATAACAAGGATTAGATCCACCTATTTCGTCTTGAGGTGTGATTTGCATTATGTTACAAGCCATAAAATGAAGGAGGGGAAGAGGTATTCCAAGAGTAAGGGTTCTCTTGGAAGGAAAAGAAAGGGAGAAATGAATATCCCATATAGTATCTAAATGGATTTAGGTTATCCAAGAATATTATAATAAGGGACTTCATGATGACTTGAGAGAAATGAACAAAATGCTAAAGTAGAAAAATAGAGAATTAAGTTGGACAAATAGGGTAAGCAGTAAGAGTATAGAGTCGACTGGGTCGACCTAGTATTATAAATTGGGGAAAATAGACCTTGATAAGAGTAGAAATTTAGTTGGGTTGACCTAGTACTATTATATAACTAGAAAAAGAGGTAAAGGTCGAATAGGTTGACCTAGTACCATAGGCAAGGAGAAAAATAGTTTGTAAGATACTATGTCAAAAAAATTGATAGTGTATTGAAAATAGGGAAAAATATTATAATGTACGTAAAAGAAAGAAATGAAAGTAAACACAAAATTAATTGGTTCAATGAGATGATCCAATTAAGGCACACAACACAAAACCTTGTACCAATGCTGGTGTATACAAGTTTTTTTAATAAAACATACAATGAGAAAAGAATAATTAATCAATTTAAAAAGTAAATGCTAACTAAGTGGTCACCCTAAATGTTTTTAGATTAATAAGTGTTATTTTAAATGTGATAGGGAAGTTGGCTGAAAGTAGAGAAATGGAAAACAATCTATGGATGGTTTCAAGATGTTTAGGATGAAAGGGATCTATGTTGGTAAAGGTACTTAATATTTCAGCCTACCCCCTCACTTCAAAATCCCATAGTGATAAGGGTGTTGGGTGATTTTCCAATATATACCATTAACCATGTGTTTATACTTGACCAAAAAACCTAGATAGCTTCCCCCTTGGTGATGAAATACAAGTAGGTAGGCCTTGGGTAGACAATTGTTTAAATGCATTTTACGATTATGTGATTTGGTAGTTTGTGCAAGAAAGATAAAAATAGTAAAACTAAATGGTATATTGAAAAAACATCTAATTAGACTATGTGATATATTCTAAACATGCAAGAAACTAAAATTGAAAGTGTTTAGTAACTACTAGCATATAAATGGTATTTCCAACTTTAAAACACATTACAATGTCAGCTCATATGATAGTGTATGTAGAAATTACAGAACATAGTTGACAATGTTGCTACTGTACTATTGAAGAAAGGGTTTTATAAGAACTATGTCAATAGTATTGACTTAGTCTTGTAGTTAGAAGATAGAATATAGAACCAGGTTGACTAGGTTGATCTAGTTTGTTTTATAAGGGTAGTTTTAAAGACTACAAATTATGAAAAATAGAATTGTAATGAATAAGATAAATGCCAAAGAAAGAGAGAGAGGAACCTTGGTAGGTTAGAAGATGTAGAGGAATATGAGATTATTGTTAAAGTGTCTTGAATGTTACTTGAAAATTCTACCAACTGTGTCGACTGGGTTGACCTAGTTTCTATAGTTTCCTATTTGTTGAAGCCTATGAAGATGACTATACCACCCTAGTCAACCTAGTATGTTTTATATAAATTTGAAAGATGACTATATTAGCTTGGTCAACCTAGTATGTTTTTTGGAGCTAAATAAGAGTATTGTGTCAACCTATTCGACCCATTAGCCTATCTAGAAGTGAAAACTTATACTGTATCACCCTATTCAATCTAGTAACCTATATCTGATGAAGACCAACATAAATAGAATAGAGTCATTTAGATGTGATTGTGTGTTAAACCTACACATAAAAGTTAGAAACTATACCAGCCCTATCGACCTAGTATCACAAGTATAGAAAAATAATAAATAAAATAATAGTAAATAGAAAAATGTGAGATAAAACCTACAAGGGTTAGATTCATAGTAGGTTCACCAAAATGTATGCAATCACAAATACATCCAATCCTAACTCGAAGAAGATATATCCTACTTACACTTCCAATTGAGGATACATTAGATAATCAGGAACATGACCAATATGTGGATCCACTAAACCTAATTAGGGGATCTCTTATCACAACAATAATACCAGGGAGGGTCCCAAAGCCTATAATTAAGCACAAGCAAGCAATAACCCTTACTAATAAAAAGTAAATTAAAGCAATCTAATCTAATTCTCACCAAAGATTTTGGCAAAATATGGGGGTTAGTAATCAAACAAACATGTATATTAGAATCTCAATTAAAGCTATGTATGAGTTAGATCCTAATACATGGAGAAGAAGAGTAATGCTATTTGAAATCCAATACTTATGCTACTTCTATTTACTAAAGAGAGGAGCAAAGTTAGAAAATACTTATCTGAAAGATGAAATCATTGAGACTCAATATCTCCCTTGGTCGAAGGGGATTTGTAAGAGGTTTTTATGGTTTTTAAGGATCACTAAGAAAGGCCAAACCATCCAAGACTTCTCCACAAGACTAGATTCTCAAAGTAGAAACCGTAAGCTAAGACTCCTCAAGTAGAATGGTGGAAGAGCAGATTATAAAGAAGTGCAAGAGAATAATAACTCTTGATCATTATAAATAATGATGATATATATATATATATATACACACACACACACACACACACACACACACACACACACACACACACACACACACACACACACACACACACACACACACACACACACACACACACACACACACACATATATATATATATATATATATGGATCTAACCCTATGCCCTTCCAAAAATTTTGGTTGACAGGGTCGACCCAGTAGACCTAGTACTATTATGGACAAAAATTCACTAGGTCATGGGCTAGGTTAGCCAAAAGCCAACCTAGACCCTAACTAAATTTCATCCATAAGAGTACAAGGTGACCTAGTTGGATTAGTACTATAAACTATCTAAAGAGGTTTTAGGCTAGGAAAAGGGGTATAAAAGATGAGGAATGGCTAGAAGAGTGTGAAAAAAAGGAGTAATAGCTTGGGGTAATGGTTTTATGAGCTGATTAGATTAGTAATAAATGAAAATAAGGGACAACAATATATTAAAGCACCAATGGTCTACCCACCCATTTCTTGGTGCACCCCTTAGGGCATGCACCTAGAGATATTGAGTCTAAACTAGTTATTACAAGACAAAGCATTAGTATTTGATAAAAGTGTGAAAATATTATGTGTATGCACATAGTCACACATAAATTAGTCTCAATTTCTCTCAAAAACATTACGTTTGGATAATAACATAGTAAACTACTAAAAACACAATGTGATATAGTCCACCCACTGTGTTATTGTCTAATGGCTTGAAAAAGAAAAGATTTTAGAATTGTTAGAAAGGTACAATAGTTATAGGTCATATTTTCATAGTCTCAATCATAAATTATAAGATATGATCAATATATAATCAGTTCTTACATAATATTGCATAGATTTTATTATATTGGGGGCATCATGCATGTCATGATCACTCCCATTTCAATTTTAGATATACACAAATATATATTACTATGACTCAATACAGAATCCATATGCATAGATATCAAAATTGGGAGAATGTGCACATCACATTGTTCCCCTATATTTAGTTTGAAACTAGTTCTCTAAGATGGAATTTCAACTTCATGTCATTCTCCACCTTATAAACTTCAAACACCATATGCACCAATTTTTCACCAGGATCACACTAAATCGATGCCTTATTCTATTTATAACGGTTGGCATTATTGAGTGTCTTAGAGTCATTTTTACATTCTAAAATTTCCATGTGGCCCAGAGCTATCTTACATAGTTACCATTATATCACATAGTTTTAGATTTATATGTATCTACTAAACATGGGTAGGAAATGATGGATTCATATGCTACTTGAGTTCTTGAGACACCTACATGAGAGGGTTGGACAACTCATCATTCTAATCCAAGTTATTCACAGATTATGATCCACTAAGTAGGGGTGGGAAATGATGGAATCAAGGCTAGTTTAATTTCTTGAGCCACCCACACATGGGGAATGGGCAATCCATTAGCCCAATCAAATCTATTCATTATTTGATCACCATCTACACATACATGATGTCACCAGGTTTTTAAATTAGTTCACATAACTAATGAGGGGTATTCATTCCTCTCTCTCTCTCTCTCTCTCTCTCTCTACTCAATTTTGTCTTAGATTTTGATGTTTCTTAAGTACTAATTCATACATGTTAATCTGTTGAACATGTAATGGACCACAAATCATAGACTCAAGTCCACATTCATGGCTTTGCCTCTTAGGTAAGTCTAGGTACATATATCTTTCCTTTATCATATTTAATTTTCATTGTGAATTTATTTAATAAATGGGGAGAAAATGTATTCATTTAAAATGTCATTTAATATAATGAGTGTCACTCGAGACCAGCCTATATTTAGCTTAGCCCTAGACCTATCTTAGGGAATATTTTGATCCTTTTAACACTTATATGTTCTTATAACCCATACCTAGATATATAAAATGTTAAATCAATCCATCACCTAGGCATCCCAAATATTTTCACATGTGTACTAGCCACCTAGATAGTAGTGCAGCCCCTTTGGTCTATAGCATAGTGTGTTATTGGAAAAGGGGGAAACATAATCGACCCTAAACTTCTTCTACACCCAAGAAATATTTTTCCATTACTCAAAGCATCCTAGGGTCAGCCTAGACTCATTTCATATCTTGAATAACATCATAAAAATATATAAAAACCACTCTCATTCATTTATCCCTTAGATGACAATTATCATGAACAAGCTCAAATACATTTGTGCAAATTAAAGTCATTAATTCTTATTTATCCCTATTTCTACATATGTTCATATACATAAAAATAGAGCTTAGTTTTACTCATATTTTTATTTTTATATCACACTAAAAATCATTCAAATTAGCATTCATACTCATGCATACTAGCATCACTCTCACTTAGACCATTACTTAGATTGGGAGAACTATATTGAGATGGATACCCTTTCAAGGTATTGGTATGTAGGTAATGCTCATCACATGGTGTGTTGAGGTCATTTAAATCTTACCATATGAATATTGCTCTTATTACATGTATATTAATGAAAAACCCTACTAAACATAAAGGCTTAGGGTTTCATAGTGAAATTAGTTAAAATGAAGCATAAACAATGATCAGGTCTTGGTCATATAGGCACCAGCTTAATAGAACAAAATGAAGGTCTACGCTAGGTTTAAATATTTTATCTGTACCAGGTCAATAACATAACACAAAAGGTCAATAGTGTAGTGAACTATTGGAAAAGAGGGACACATTACCATCTAAAGGGGATTTTAACACCTATTTTTAGTTGATGACTAGGGTTAATTTTAAGAGGCCCTACTGGAAAACCTATTAAAAATATTTGGAAAATCTAGAGAAATTTGATTCATTGGTATGGTGAATCATCTGTGGCTGATGGAAAATTTGTTTATCAATGTTTTTCCCCATACAACCCCTGAGCTAAACAATATATTTGAATAATTAAATTGAATGATGGAGATGAATGTCTGAGTTAAACAACACAACCGAATGGCATAGATAAACAAATAAGTCAAACTATAGATGACACAGTTGAACAACATAGATGAAATACACCATTGAATAACCTAACTGAATGACACAACTAAATGACCTAGTTGAATGATAGAGATAAATGACATAACCAAACAATAAATCCAAATGACCTAGTCAAATGGCATAGATGAATGACATAACCAAATGACACATTCGAATGCCATAGACAAAAGATAGAGATGAATGACACATCTAAATGACATAATTGAGTGACATAATTGAATATCCTAGCTGAACACCTATGCTGAATGGTAGAGCCAAATGATGTAACCAAATGGTATAGCTGAATGGTGGAACTAATTGACCAAACTAAGGTTTCTTATTCGGTGCTAGCATTCATTTTATTCATTCACTACTATCATTCAATTATGTACTCCTCCAGTTTTAGTTTTACTTATTTCTTGGGCTTGTATCTTAAGGGATCTACTATATATATATCTAGAAAATTTAAGTGTACTCTTATATATTACTATAAAGGGTTGGCAAGCCGAAACCCACAAAAATATATCCCTAAAATTTTGATGATCTGGTCCCATCTATTGACCCTAAAAAATTACCAAAACCAAAATCTTAAAAATGAAATATTTGTAAATTAATGAATATTCACCACTAAAAGAATCTATTGATGACACTATGCCCTATTCCTACATCACATTCTAGCCTGCCACTTGTTTTTTCAATCATTTTTTCCATATAAGTACACCCTTTTCAATTAATTACTATTTAAAGCTAAGCAAACAAATCAATTATTATGCAATCCAGTGGCTATTGATACTATAGTATTTTATTCCTTGATTTATATACTTAGCTCTTTTTTCTACTTAAGGTTTTATAGTAATTCCCAAAATAGTTAAATCAAGTTTAGTTTCATATTATTTATCTTCTTATGTTATGAATCTCTAATATAGAGCATTACTTATAAATAGATCAAACATGATATTTGTTGATGGTGAAGTGATTTCACTTAGTACATCAGGTATATTTAGGTTTATTGTTTATTTATAAACTAATTACTTAAAAATAACCAATATTTATAATCATTTGGTGACTACAATAAAACTCAATCATATGTGTGGAATCTAATTTGACTTCACATGAATAATGATACATAATCATACCTAGTATAACATATTGTAAAATATACAAAATTATTTTATCATATCATGTAATCAATTATGAAACAATATTTTATTTCTCAATAAATTACTATTTTCTATACAATTCAAGTCGCCTTATGTTTATGTAGTTCAGTTATTAGTTAATTTCATTTTCTATCTCTCTTATTTTAGTTTTTTATTGTCTTTATTTTGGATTTATTTTCTTTTTATAGATTTCCTTTCAGCAATTCTTCATATTTAGTATATGACTTTCTTCTAACTTAGTGTAATATTCACTTTCTTTCTTCATTGTCTCATAGTTTTAATGCTATCTTTAACTAGTCTAATCTTTAATATGTAAGCTATAAATTTATTTCTCTTTCACTTTTCTTATTGTTTGTTCTATTTATTTGTTTCATCCTTACATTGTGAACATACATATCCATGAGATAATTTTATCTAATAAATCACAATATTATTTATTTGAATAGATTGCCTAGTTTATAGGCTTTACTATTTTGGATAGGTTAGCTAAAAATTTAAATTATGATTTGAGATTGAATAAATAGTAGATTGAAGAAACGATTAACATACTTGATCAGTATTTATCCATAATTATATTTATTTTAGACTTGGTCAATAATATTTTTGAGTGTTTAATTTATTTCATGAAATGATTATAATCTTGATTTATATTTATCACTAAAACATATTAATATCTATAACTTAAAATACCCCTTTGCAAACCTTATGATTGATTCTTAGTCATAGGTCCCTTACAATTAAATTATAACAATTACAGTGAATGAATTGATTCATTGACATAAAAGAATTCACTATCAAAAAATTTGGTGACTCTACTAAGGAGTTTATTTCAAGTTTATTGCTTCAAAATATTATCCACTTATCTTCTATGATTTTCTGGATTACCATAATTAGTCACTATTTTTAAATCTTCATAATAATTAGTGGTCACCCAGATTTCAATTCCTACTTCAATGAATTGATTATGAAACATTCTTGCTTAGATATGGAAAAAATGGATGAGCTCACTCGAGAATGGTCTTACATAAACATTTTAATAAAAAATCAAATAGACCAAAATCTAATAGCCTGGTTTATGTTCTCTTGACAAGAGAAAGAATCCATTGGGGAATAGTAGTTGTGATTTATTTTGAAATTCAACAAAATTCATGTTTATTTTATACCAAGTGGTTAAGTTTTATTTATATTTTGGAAGAATAATCTATCAGATAGTTATAATAAAATTATTTATAAAATTGGCATTATTGAGTTTAGTTTAGAATTGAGATTTGCACACATTCAAAAAATAATCAATTTTTTTTTGTAAACTTTGCTCACTTGACCATGATATATTCAAACATAAAATATTATCTATTTTAATGTTAGATTTTGAACAAAAAATTTCAAAATAATTTTCTATTTTTTTGCCTATGACCAAATCAAAGTGTTTTATACTAAAATTGTGTTTTAAAATTTGGATTATAGTTCAAAATATTCATCTTGTTTAAAAATAGAATGTTTTGATTTAGAAAAAAATCTTATTTTTCCATAAAATTTAGAATTTGGTCAATCTCATTATGATTCTATAATTAAAAATAATACATTTGATACATCTAATCAGTCATCTAAAAAAAAAAATCCATTAACTTTGATTTATTCACCAATAATAATATTTTATCAGTCATAACTATTCTTGATTTTCTTCCAAACGTAAATATAGGAGAAGCTAATGATTTTTTGAGAAGTTCTAAATTGGAAGATTTAAATTTAGATTTGGAAAATTCTTAGAAGTTAGAATATGTTTATTTTATTGATAAAAATATTTCTTCTCCTTATGTTTTTATTGCTATTTTCATTATCCTAAAAATATTCATCTCTTTTTGAATCAAATTGATAACCTTTCATCCATACTAAAAGAGTTAGAATTTGCTAAAACTTCACATAGTGATGATTCAACTACCTTTATTTTGTTTATACAAGGGTATATTATGTGTTTATCATGCCATATTTATACATTTAAATATTATAGTTTGACACATGATGAATATATTCATGTTGAATGTAATACCTTTCATTATAACAATACTAAAATAAATCACTTATCATTTCTTATTTTACCTCTCTCATGGATTATGCCTTATTTATTTACTTTTACTATCTTTCAACATTCACTTATCCTTTGTTTTATCTCATAGTGGAATATTTTTGATGTTGGTTAGTTTATTTTATTTTATTTCTCATATATATATATATATATATATATATATATATATATATATATATATATATATATATATATATATATATGTACACACATACCAATTTTGATTTCTTTTTCCTTCTTGCATTTCTCTTTTTTTGGGATGTTGCTGACTCAATAATCTAAATTAAAAACATGAAGTAATTTTCACATAAGTTAAGTTGAATAATATCACATATGAATTTGTAATTTATTCTCTTATCAAATGATTAAACTTCTTAGTTCATTGAATAATCATCTTATAATATAATAATTCTATAAATTCTACTATTTGAAGCATAATTGGCTATTAGAATATATGTTATAGTCTATTGAAATAATACTCATCTAACCCACAATCCCTTACTAATTATTTCCTAGTATTCATGGCACATATTTGAAGAATCCATCCATAGTTTCAAAAAAAAATCATTGAAGGGGTTTCTCTTAGCTACTTAGGAAACAATTACATGAATTGCACTCTTAAGTTTTTATAATTTTCATATTTTTATTTTTGTATCCCAATATCAAATTTGAAACTAGCCCATAAGATCACCAATGTTATCAAGAAATTTTGCACCCATTTTAAAACTTGTAAAATGTTAAAAAACATGATTTGTAATGTGCTAGTTTCACTATATATGTGGCAAGCACCAATCGGTCTTACAACCCTTGTTTACTTTTTCACTTGTTGATATTTTATGTCAATTATAACATTTTGTTTTTTTCTTATGTAATTTTTTTATTGTATCATACAAAAATCAGTCATAAATTTTCGTAGTCAATAAAATTTTATCAATTTAGATTATATGATCAGTTTTGAATAGTAAAGTCATTGTGATACACATTTGAAAATATTCAAGTGAATGTCCCATTTTGGTCAAAATTGAGATAGTATTTTACAAGGAAATATTCACTTCATAATTATGCAACTTCAATTCCATGTCAAGTTTCCATTTTATGAATTCTAATAACTTTGGTACTAATTTTCTCCATGGTTTATTTGCCTTCAAATACATTAGGGGAGATTTAAAATTTGAGCCTGAAGTTCTTGAAAGGTTTGGTTCTAATTCACAATTAAATCCCTATGTTTACAACTCAATCTTTAAGGCAAATACATTTTTTAAAGTAATGAACATTAAAATTTGTTGTAAATAATATCAAATCTTCATTTTCTATTCAAAATGCAATGTTTTATATCTCTTACTAGCCTATAATGCCACATTTAGATTTAGTTAAAGATATCATTAAGAACTCTTAACATTACTTGTTGATTTATTTTATGGTAATGGATATTAATGGTAAAGAGATTAAATATTATTAATTTGGTATAAAAATTTAATGATGTTTTAATAAGAATTTTGGTGACAAGTTAAAAAAATATAAATAGTTGATAAGAAGTATTGATTAAACATGTTATTTTCAAACTCACCATATACAAGGTGTTTAATATATTCATTTAGCATAATAAAATTCACTTAGAACCATATTGAATTTAATATGGTTATTTGAATTGAGTTTTGAAGTGAATTAATACATTCATAAAATCTAATGAAGATAAACATTTATCTCACAATCTCTGATATTTTGATGACATCTAGCCTAAGATTTAACAAAAGATGAATTTTGGTAGTAGTTTGGTTATTAGTTAAATATTTATGTATCAGGCCAAAGTTGTAGACATTTTTGGAAAATGTTTAAAAAAAATATTATTCTATAAATTCAAAAAAAAAAATCTATTTAATGGTGTTTTTGTAGCATTTCATGATAGTGGATGCCAAATGACCTAATAAGTTTTCCAAGTTTGATAGAGAAAAATAAAAGGTTCAAATCCACCACCGAGTATAGAAAAGATCTACCTTGAACTACTGTTGTTATTATTCATTCATTATAGTAAGGATAGTTTCAAATTTTAATAAAGATGGTTTTAGCTCACTTTTCTTGGAAAAGGAGGCACAAAGATAATATTAGAAAGTTTTTTAATAGTCACTTTTAATGGTAGATCAAAATTGGAAAGACACAAACATTGTTTGAACACAAATCTCTATTTTGATATTCACTCTTGTCTTTTTGAACACATATGTATACATTGGTGGATTTATAAGAATTTTTGAGTATTTTGTCACTTAAGCTGCTAATAGTTCAGATTTGAAATAAGGAAGATAATATCATTTGCAAGCTAGTTTTTCCAATGCATAATATGTTTTATCTTCATGCAGTCTTGGAAGGATTCAAGCTATAATTGTAGGTATGATTTATTTAGTTTGCAAAAACAAATGGTTTTGTCTCAAATGTTAATGATATTAATGACATTGCTTACTATTTTTCTTGTTCAAACCCTTTAAATTTGATTCTTTACATGCATATTTGCTTTTATTTACATAATATTTTTGAATAATAATAAAAATTTGGTTTTTGTGTTAATTTAAAAGAAAAATATTTTAATGATATCCTTTAAAATCTACTTCAAATCCATGATTTGGGTTGTGAGTATATTTTCAAATAAAATAATAAATATTAAGGTTTTGGCATTAAATTAAAAATATTTACTCTTTGCACGGTTGATTAATGGATTCTAATTTGTATCTTGATAAAAGTAAAATTTCAAGTGATTCTCTGCCATCTCAAAATATGTTTATCTAATTGAATGAGATACTAGTGTCTCAATGAACATCTCATTGCAATCATGAAATACATTTTGAATTTCCTTATTATCTTCAAAAATCAACAAGTGAAATGGTTTAAACTTTGTGTTTGATATTTAATTAATAAATGATGAATTCACACTTTCATACATATTGATATTTTATAGTTGACATAATATTTTTAGAAGTTTTGGGTAATAAGGAATGTTGTGAAGAAATAATACTTTAATCTAATCTAACTTTTAAATCCTATTGATTGTTGGTATTTCGCATTGACATTCATGAAATTGATATTTATCAATGGTTTTATACAAATAAACTTTTCAAATTTTGTGATTTGGTTTTTGGAGACCTTTGGATTTATACAATACTTAATTTTATAGAGAATATTTTGTTTAAAATGTAAAAGTTCTATTCATTCAGTAAAGACAAATTTTGGAAAGATCTAATTTACATTATTAAGATATTTTATGTCATGAACAATGACACTATTTTGCACTTTGAAAATTAGGGGTTACTTCTATTTTCAGATATGAATTATATTAGAGGGTTTCATTCAAAAATAATATTGATAACTTATGTTGGTTTTTGATAAACCCATTCATGTTTGTTTGAATATACCATTAAAGATATTATTTCATACATTAAGTGGTAGATTTCACGATGTAGTTTGAGGTGATTTTTTATTTCATTCAATCTCATATAAGATAGGGGTATTTTTCAGAGTTCCGATTGACATGACGATCATAATGTTCCTTTTCATATCAAACTTGGGTAAGTAAATAAATAGATTTAAACAAGTCTGACAACTATGGTATAACTATTAGACAAATTGATGTCTAATGATTTATTTCATTTAAAATTAATTTTTATTAATTTATTTGCTTATTAACTCATGTAAAATTATTAATAAATTTTTTAGTAATTCAAATATTCCCTCGGTATTTGTAAAGTTACTTAATATAACTTTTTATTAAAGCATAAATCTTTCACTAAAGATATTCCAACTTAATTTGCTTAAAGATAAGTCACAATGACTTAAATTAATTTAAAAAGTTGTTAAAGGGAAGTTAATTCTTAAAAATTAACTAATTGTTTTAAAATCTAATAAAGACTCAGAGGAGAGGAGATAAATAAAAGAGAGGAACTCATATGAACATAGGTACCTAGAAATTTTTAAATTTTAGTTTCATAGTGCATATCTTATTTTGTTACAAATATTTAAGATAATGTATATCTTATCTTGTAATCTTTTGAAAAAATATTTGGTTTGTTAATAAAATTATGTTTTATATACATTTAAATCACCTTGTATTTGTGTAGTTCAATTATTAGTTAGTTTCATTTTATCTCTCTTTATGAGCTTAGTTTACAATTGTCTTTCTTTTGATTAGTTTTATTTTTATATATTTCCTTTCACAAAATTTTCATAGTTTAGTATATGACTTTATTTTAACTTAGTGTAATAGTCACTTTGTTTCCTCTTTGTCTCATAATTTTAATGATGTATTTAACTGGTCTAATTTTTAATCTATATGCAATTACTTTCCTAATATTTTCATTCTCTTTCAATTTTCTTTTTGTTTGTTCACTTTTTTCCTTTCATCATTGCAGTGTGAACATACACATATATATTCAAGATACTCTTATCTAATAAATCAAAATATATTTTCCTTCAAGAGATTTCCTAGTTCAAATAACTTTAATCTGTTGGATACGTTAGATAATAATAAAAAATGTGATTTGAGATTGATTAAATAGTAGATTGAAGAAGTGATTAACATATTTGATTGGAATTTTCCATAAACATGTTTATTTTGGACATGGTCAATAATATTGAGTGTTTAATTGATTTAATGAAACTATTATAAGATTGATTTAGATTTATCATTAAAAAATATTAATCCCCATAAATTAAAATACTCCTTTACACATTGTAAGACTAATTCTTAGCCATAGATCCCTTACAATTAAACTAGTACTATTCCATATTGAACATCGTGATAGGTGAATATGATGATTCATTGACATAAAAAAATCACTATGAATAAAAAGGTCTATAATATAAATATCCTATAATATATGAAAGATATACGACCATATTAAGACCAACTATATGAATTGGACATGCTATAAAGGCATGATAGAGAATAAAAACAAGATATTTTTTAAGGTGATATCAATGATATAATAAGGAAACCATGTGTAAGGAATTAAAAAAAAGGTGAAACCTAGATCTAAGATGGTAATAATATAACCTAACAAGATGTAAATTATAAATGGCTAAGAGGACTATATTTTCATGCAAAGGTAGTGAAAAATAACCTAAGCATGGAAAAAGGAATATAAATCATGGTTGTATCTACATGACATGATATTATACACTAGTATAAGTATAAAGATAATCTAGGAAATGAGAGAAATAAATATTTAAGCATACTAATCTAATAATATTATAAGTTATATATTTAATAAAGTAATTAAATAAAGAGATTAAATATAGGGATACTTACTTGAAAAGACTTTTTAGTATATCAAATCCCTTTTGTCTCTGGTGGCACTTTATATGAGATGTTGTAGGTGAATACATAAAACTTTAAAGATGAAGATCTTGTTGTGAAAAGTCTAGGGTCTTGGTTTACTACAACCAAGTGCAAACATAGGATGTTCCTTTTGTACTTAACATTTAGACACTTGATTGTGCTAGCATCAATCCACATAAGGCTTATGACTTATATGCTCATCCTAAGTGTAGTTGAGAAGAAACTAGGGCCCGATTTGGGTTAGTTATGCCATGGTATGAGGCTTAAATTAAGGGATGTAAGTAATTCAATGAAAAATTAAGGCAGATCCATAGGCATAGGATTTTATTGGATTAAGCCTAGGGTCATATAGGTGCTTAAAGAGTCATAAGAATGATTTTAATCATACTAAACAGATGCAATTTATATGGGGATTGGTTTACTGGTGAAAATATATACTTAGCCTTCATATAATATGATGATTATATCATGATAATTATAGGGACTCCATTCTAACGTCAAATTAGTAAAATGCCCAAACACTAATTAGCACAATTCAATCAAAAGTATGACATTAAAACCATACATATCTCATTAATAATTCTATAAGATATGTAAAACCAAGCACACAACTCATTTAATGAAACATCATTAGTCATTGATAAAATTCCATAACAGAGTTTGTATTCATATCATAACATTAACAACCTAAAGGCTCACAAATGAGCTTGGGAACATAAAATCAAAGCCAAAGGGGCCTCCATTCTATTTTAAACCTTAAGGGTAGTTGAATCAATGTTTAAAAATCAAAATCATTCTTCTAGAGATTCACTATAGTCCTTTATCTCTTTTCCTCTTCTAGATTGAGCTCCTTATATAAGCCTTGAGGAGCATATTTTCCAAGGTAGAAGTTACACACTAAGTGTTGAGATGGAACTCCATCATCATAATTACCAGATCTATGATTTTATGATCCCTATGCTACACCTACCATATTTCTCCAAATCCTTGATGTTACCTTAAAAATTTAGGAGATGGTTAGTCACCTACTATTTGGCTTAAGGTTTGCATTGTATCCTCTGACTGGATACACAAAAAAACACAAAGGCTTAACCTCTTGATAAAAATATCATCTCATGCGTAAGTAGATGTCATGTTGGCATAAATACTTTACTAATGGGTTAGGGGCATAACATTTACCCTATAAAAAACTCTAGTCTACCCTTGAACTAAGCCATCAAACTCTTGGGATCATAAAATTTAGGTGCATTCTCATAGAATTTAGCATTGAATTCTTCAAAGACCTTAATGGCTAGATTGATTTATTATGTAGTGTTATCAATATTGGAGGATACAGTAGTGAGCACAAGTATATATGTCTTATCCATCTCATTATGAAAGGATTCTACATTGGCTTTCAATTTTTCCAACTTCTATCTAAGATCTCTCCTTGCTCATAGGACTTAGTTTGTAGAGTGCAAAAGAGTTCTTCTAAGGTCTGCTCCTAGTCCTTGATATGGTTATCAAGCACATTCATACTTCCAAAGATTTGAGACCACTTTTCCATAATTATGGAGTATACTTGAGCCATTAGTCACTCCTCATCCTTCACCTGCTTTAAGTGCACATCTATTATGGAGGCTTGGTTGGAGAAGCTGGATATAATGTCATCTTCTATTTTTGTGCCCTCCTTTAACCTCATGAAAAAATATTATACCTCCTATAACTTGTCTGATAATTCCTCCTTTAGTGAAGCATTAGGGTATTCTTATTCTTCTACTTCTTATGTCATCTTGGGATGCAACCTTGGGAGCATCTACTCCACCAATATACAAATCTTATCAACCTTTGAAAGTATTAAAGTGTTGATGCTAATAGAAGAGATGGTTCAACTACCTCTACATTCTCACAAAGTTGTTGCAACTTAAACCTACTGGCTTAGACCTCATCCTTGGCTTCTTTGAGGAGACTTTTCCATTTCCTCACCTTATCATTATTGATGATGTTTTGGTGCATTACTTCTATGGCCATCCTTAATAGTGTATTCCTTGATTAGACTATATTCATGGTGCATGGATCAATAAAAATGGATTTGTACCCTTCAATATCTTTTAGGATCAAAGTAAATACTCTAGGAACCTCAAATTAGGGCTTATCCATATAATGGTCTAGCAAAAATGATATTTGTTTACATGTCCTTGTAATGGTGTTTTGGGGGGCATATTTTCATATGTGTAAAGATCTTCATCCCCCTAGTTCTTTTGCATCATCTCCCTTATGTCTATATCTCTATCATCCTTTTTTATGACATCCTTCTTTGTGTGTTCTTCCTCTTCTTCAATGGTACCATCACTCTCTTTGATGCACTTATCTGAGGATTCACTTGTTTGGTCCTTGGGGGTTGTTTCATAGGACTTCTCCCAGTCATCTACCTCTTCATCCTAGGGTTTTTCAATATTGACATGTAAGGTAATTCCCTCAACACCAATGTCACCTTGTTACTATTGGTGCTCCTCAACCATCTTTATTTATTTCTCTATGACACTAGTATCACCTTCTTTCTATTAAGACACCCCTTCACTACTTGGGTATGCCTCTTATGTAACTTCTATTGCTTGTTTGGTGGGGTCATTTGATGCCTATTGGACCACTTATAATATTGGTTCTACACTTGAGGTAATCTTTGGGGCACTTTTATATAGCTTGGCCTTCTTTTATTCTCAATCAAGCTTCCTCATCTCATCAAGAACTAAAACCTAGATGATATCTTCATCGTTCAATACCATCTTCCTCTAGGCCACTCTTTTCTCCTCAAAAATTTGAGGGGTCATTAAGGAGGCCTTCTCCTTAGGTGTTAACACCAATTTCATTGATGGGATTATTAACGAGATGGAACTAGATGTTAGGCTCATCATTTCCTCTATTACTTATAGCATGGAAGTCACACCACTTTGTATGGATTCCTAAACATTCCCAGCACTAAGCTCTTCTTTACCTTCCCCAACTTGTAGGATATAGTTCTCTACTTTGTCTTCTTCAGTCTCCCCCTCTATTATGGGCACGAGGGTTTCCTCTCTCTCCATATTTACAAGGGTTATGTTAGGAAATGTTATAATTCCCTTAATATTTTTTCTTGGTCTTCTTACTAGAAGAATTACCCTCTTGTGTGAATGCCACATGCTTATTTGGATTGGAGGTACAATTTGTTCTTCAAAGGCTATTTTCAATTTTATGTGCTCTATGTATCTCTTCAAAAATTTCACCCCAATTCCTTTGGAGTGTCGTCACTTATAGCTTCGATACAACTTTCCTTCATCACTGAATAAGAGGGGCAATCATCATCCTTTCTAGGATCTTCATCTTTCTTGCACAGTTTCATCTCATAATAGAGGTTAAATATCCTCTCATTTATTATTAGTCTTTGGTGGGGGTGGATGTTAGGTCTGTTTCTATCATCCTTCTCATCTTTAGTGGTATTGGATCTAGGGTGCACAAATTGGCACCTCATCATTCTTTTATCATAATCCATGGCCTTGGTCTCAATCTCAAGTTGTGCATTATGGATTTTTAGTAGTACCACCATGAAGTATATGGCTATAAATGCATAAGGTAACTAGAGCCACCTTGGCATATTCCCTTCTATGAGTGCTAGGAACATCACATAAAAGTGTTGCATTATGGCAAAGGTTTTTATTCCCACTAGTTATTAGGGGACTTCTTATGGGATGTACTACTTCTTCCCAAAGGCTTCTACATACCTTTAAAACCACCCTTGCACCCTATTCTTATATTTATGTGAGAAGATTGGTGGGTAGATGAAGTCTTGGTACTTCATCACTGGGGACTTATGGATTAGAGGAAACACCCATAGGTGGTCATCATCACCATCCAACACACCTATTTCCTTCATCACTATTAGGATCAACATGTACCCCCCATTGAAAGGTCTCATGTGCTCAGTGGTACTCTTACAAACTATTGATCATGTACTCTACAATGAACTTAGAGATGTTGAACATTACTCTTCACACGATGTGGTGGCAAATGCATAATAAGGTCTTACTAATTTTGGATCACTGAATGCTAAGGAAAATTTTGGTACTAACAAGGTGTGATACTGCCCTTGTGCCAGGGTCTTGAATTTATTTGAAGGGGAATGCAAACCTTGACTTGTAATAACCTAGGATATTTGTGACCCTTTATACCTCCATCTCATCTTCCATCATCTCTCATATGTCTTCTCCTACACCAGGTAGCCTTATGATTCTACTAATGAGGATCAAATATATCCTCATACACTATTTAGTAAAGTAGAACCAGTCACCATGTACTTATAAGAGGAAGAAATATACCAAATGTTTCTAATTTTTGAAGCTTAATAGTTCAAATAGTTATGTGGTGCTCATGGTTTTCAATTTATCTCTGATGCAAAAAATAAAGAGTGTGGAACTTGCCTTGGTCTTCTTCCCAATGTTTATCATCTAGTCCTTGATTAACTCTTGCAAGTTACTAGCTTCTTATGGTTATAGTATTTAATATTGCACATATGGACAAAGGACACCCACTTTTCCCCCACCATGACATTTGGTGATTACTCTATCTCTATGTAGGTGAGTTTGGCACTCACACTTGCGTCAATTTATATAACACTTACTCCTTCCACCATTTGCACTTTTAATTTTATGGCAGTTGATTCCCTCACCTCCCATGTTTTCTTCACATCTTTTTGATCTTGTGGTAGACTTGTGCTTAGCCACTTTTTCCCCATATTGAACATAATATTGTTTAAGTTTAGCTAGTTGATTTTTTCAAAGCCCAAAATTACGCTTAGCGTACTTTAAAGTTGTAGGAGATATGAATATGCATTCGATTATCAAGTTTCCTACCTCATTAATGGTGGTCTAGTAATTTTTATAAAATCTTTCTCCCCTATTTCTCTGCCAACTTCCCTCTACTTGCCTCCCTTTCTCCTCAAGGTGAAATGAAATCTTCTTTGTGGTATTTTTTTCTCACTTAGGGGATTGTGGTGGAACTTATCCTCTCTTTTGGTAGATTTTTTATTATTTAGTGGCTTTGGCTCTTTGATCTTCTCTTAATGCTTGAAAATGATGGTAATTTCCTTCTTATATCATTTTCTCTTTTATATGCTAATATCATATACCAAATTGATGGATGGAGGCATTTAGATTCTAAAAATCTATGAAAACCTAAAAAATCCATAAAAATCTACCACCAAATACTAATTTAATGTAGATATTTATTCTTCTATTTTCATATCATTAATTATACTAATGGTTTTTCTGATGAAGTGATTGGTGATTAAAATGGTCACTTCTCATCAAATTTTGGGTGGGTGATAGATATCACAATTATTATTATCTTATGTTTTATTCAACTCAGTGCAGCCTTTGCCATTCTTATGGTTACTTAGGTGTAGTGCTTCACATGCACATGATTTAGCCTCCTAGGTTCCATCTTTTGTTATGCTTTGTTTCAAGCATGCCTCTATTTCTTGGTTACCTTATCTATGAAATCATGTCTCTTGCTTCAAACTTCCCTACCCTATATAAATCCTTGTGCTAGTCCTCCAATGCCTCATTGTCTCCTTTTAGCCTATTACACATGAACACCTTATGTGTCTTCCTTTATCAATATGTACTTATAGTTTATTGAGCCTAGTAAACTTCACATGTGAACTAAAAATTAGGTGTCTAGCCTTAGACACTTAAACAAAATAAAGGCTCAACTCATTCAAATAGACTTATGTGGGTGCAAGCACCAAATTTTTTTGTCTATGAGCATAAAGGAACCATGATTATTCCAATAACACAAAAGAAAAAAACATAAAGAAAATATTTGGCTTGCACCAAATTTTATTATGATCACAAGATGAAGCGATTAACTTTTGAATAAAAAGCTAATGTTATATGGTGCGAGTTCCATCCCAGTGATGCAATTTTACTAGTCAATGTGTGCAACTTGCATGTGCTAGTCTATAAGATGATGTGGATGATATAAGGTCCCATCCACATAATCTATAACTTTCATGGGTGCTTGAGGTAATGGGAATCATATAACAAGACTATTTCACCTTCTATAAACACCTTAGAATTGATGTTATTATCATGCCATACCTTTTGGTAGGGATTCTCTATCTACTAGCTTCATCGTGCTTGGGTGTGTGTCTCGTCCAACCTCTCCAAATCTTCCAGGTGTGTGATTAAAGACCCTTGGTTATATAATTGACCAATACATATGATGCACAATGAGGGCACTATGAATTTAATTGGTAAAATAGTCTCTACATCAAACACCAGTTAGAATGGTGTAGTCTTGTTTAGGCACTTGTATGTTGTGTAATAGGCCCATAATATTGCTAACACATGGTCATCCCAATCCTTGAAACCAACATCACATATTTTTGTGAGGCATGTTCCCAATATTTCACTAAATGCCCCCATAGTTCCATTAGCTTGGGCTTAGTAGGATGTCATTCTATGGTCCACCAAAATAATTTAGATAATAGGATTTGAACTATTTTATTAAGGAAATGCATGCCATGGTCACTAGTCAAGCTAAGAAAGCATCCATATCGACTGATAATATTCTCCCAATTGAATCTTTCTATTATGTTGGCTATATAATTTTTAGTTGGCACTACTTCATCACACTTGTTGAAGTAATTTGTGGTAGCCAAAATGTGCATGCACCTGTGTGCTTTAAAAAAGGAGTAATAGGCCCAAAACAATCAATGACCCATTTTTAAAATGGCACCTAGGAAAGGATGGGGATGAGGGGCATCTCATTTTAGTGGTTTGGTTTTATTGTGTACTAGAATATATCACATGTTTTGGCATATTGTTTTGCATCATGAAATAGAATTAACCACCACAAGCCTGATTGTAGTAATTTTCATGTCATGGCTATTTTTATACGATTTTTGCTTTCACATTCAAAAGGAAATGAGAAACTAATAAAAATGGTCTAGGGTTAGATGTTACTTGAATGAGGTCTTGTGCACTAGATTTAGATGACTGAAGGAACTCCTCTTTGGTTGTGGAGGATGACACCTATAGAAGAAAGAGACTTAAACACAGAGGTTGTTAGATGACTAAAAAGTGGACTACCAAGTGAAAGCTTGGTCATAGAAGTGCAAAGACTTCTTGGGGGATGACAGCCCACTAATTGTTAAAAGAATGTCTGATAAAAAGTAGAATGATAAAAGACTAATATGATTAAAGATTGAAATAGAAATAGAAGCAAATACTTACCTAAATGCTGCTGTCAGTCTGGTCATAGTCACCGATGTTGGTGGTTCTGTCGGCATCAGTTGGTCAAGTCTACCGACGTCGGTTAGTCTGCCGACATCGGTGAAGGCAGTGGTCTCTACGACCAGCATCGATTGGGGCAGTAGTCTTTGGATGAGGTCTGGATGGGTTTATGGTCTGTTTATGGTTAGCAAGATGGCTTGAGGTGTCTGAGGGTCTATTTGAAGGTCTGTACAGGGGTCTAAGAGTCTGGTCTGAATAGGGGATCAGATAGAGGATAGGGTGACAGGGAGATAGGGATTAGAGAAGGCCTTTTAGTCTTTCAGGGAAGAGTAGGTTGGGTCTGGGCAGTGGCCTGAATAATAGATAGATTAAAAAGAAAATACTAAAATGAAAACAATAGAAATATTTAGTTGTGGCTTGCTGAAGGAGTGTTGTTGATGCTTGTCCCTATTGCTGATGTTACTGGTGTAGAAGACCTCCAGCAAGGTGGAATGACTAATGTAGAGTACCTGTTGTTGTTTTAGCTTGCTGTGTGCTAGAGAGAGAGAGAGAGAGAGAGAGAGAGAGAGAGAGAGAGAGAGAGAGAGAGAGAGAGAGAGAGAGAGAGAGAGAGAGAGAGAGAGAGAGAGAGAGAGAGAGAGAGAGAGAGAGAGAGATTGCTGCTTGGAAGAATGAAAGATTAGATTGTTGAAGGTTGAAAGGTCTAATTTAAGAGATTGGAAAAATGGGTCCTACATTTGGGTCAAGAATGCAGTTTTAAAGACAATCGATGCTAGCAAAATAGCCGACGTTGGCCGACTACTGACTGACATCGATGACTAGAAGGCAGGCAGAAAGGCTAAAAATAGCCTTCTGTCCATTTTCCCAACTGTCGTGTCAGTGGGTCAGGGGAAGAAACGGTTGAAGGTGGCTTAAAATGGATGAGAGGATGAAATGGGGGGCTAGGCATTTAAGATTGGTCATGGGGTAGTGAAGGGAATCCAAGGAAGGGCATCCTAGGGTGGTGAGGTGTCAAGGAGAGAGAGAGAGAGGGAAGGAGAGATAAAGAATTATTAATTTAAAATAAGATAATTATTTTAAATTAATAAGACATAGGTTAGGCATGGTTAAGTGGACAAGGGACCAAGGGGGAGAGAAGGGGGAGACGACCAAGGAGTAGACATGATTTCAGTGTCTACATTTTCCCCTTTTTGTCTTGTTGGTTGTTCTTGATGAACTGTAAGACAAAAATAGGAGTTGGTTGCCCCAGGTGTGAGATAAAGTTGATTTTGTCTTGTTGGTTGTTCGAGTGAACTGCAAGACAAAAATAGGAGGGGGTTGCACCAGATGTGGGATGAAAAGCTAGAAAAGAACCCAAGGAAGACCCTAGGGTCCCATCAGGCGTGCCAGAATGTTTCTATATGATTTTTGCTTTCACATTCAAAAGGAAATGAGAAATTGAGAAAAATGGTCTAGGGTTAGATGTTACCCGGATGAGGTCTTGCGCACCAGATTCAGACGACTGAAGGAACTCCTCTTTGGTTGTGGAGGATGACACCTATAAAAGAAAGAGACTTAAACATAGAGTTTGTTAGATGACTAGAAAGTGGACTGCCAAGCGAAAGCTTGGTCCTAGAAGTGCAAAGACTTCTTAGGGGATGACAACCCACTGATTGTTAAAAGAATGTCTGATAAAAAGTAGAATGATAAAAGACTCTAATGATTAAAGACTGAAACAAAAATAGAAGCAAATGCTTACCTGAATGTTGTTTTCAGTCTGGTCATAGTTGCTGATGTCAGTGGTTCTACCGGCATCGGTTGGGCAAGTCTACTGACGTCAGTTAGTCTGCTGACGTCGGTGAAGGTAGTGGTCTCTACGACTGGCATCGATCGGGGTAGTAGTCTTTGGACGAGGTCTAGAAGGGGTTATGGTCTATTTATGGTCAACAAGATGGCTTAAGGTGTCTGAGGGTCTGTTTGAAGGTCTGTACAGGGGTCTGAGAGTCTGGTCTGAATAGGGGATCAGATAGAGGATAGGGTGACAGGGAGATAGGGATTAGAGAAGGCCTTTCAGCCTCTCAGGGAAGAGTAGGTTGGGTCTGGGTAGTGGGCTAAATAATAGATAGATTAAAATGAAAATACTAAAATGAAAATAGTAGAAATACTTAGCTATGGCTTGTTGAAGGAGTGTTGCTAATGCTTGTCCCTATTGCTGATTCTACTAGTGTAAAAGACCTATAGCAAGGTGGAATGACTGATGCAGAGTACCTGTTATTATTGTTGTATCTTGCTGTGTGCCTGAGAGAGAGAGAGATGTCTGAATATTGGAAGTTCAGCTGCTTGGAAGAATGAAAGATCAAATTGTTGAAGGTTGAAAGGTCCAATTCGAGAGATTAGAAAAATGGGTCTTGCATTTGGGTCAAGAATGCAATTTTGAAGGCAACCGACACTTGCAAAACCACTGATGTCAGCTGACTACTGACTAATGTCAGTGGCTGAAAGGTAGGCAAAAAGGCTAAAAATAGCCTTCTGTCCATTTTCCCAACTGTCAGGTCAGCGGGTCGGTGGAAGAAACGGTCGAAGGTGGCTTAAAATGGATGAGAGGATGAAATGGGGGGCTAAGCATTTAAGATTGGTCATGGGGTAGTGAAGGGAGTCCAAGGAAGGGCATCTTAGGGTGGTGAGGTGTCAAGGAGAGAGAGAGAGAGGGAAGGAGAGATAAAGAATTATTAATTTAAAATAAGATAGTTATTTTAAATTAATAAGACATAGGTTAAGCATGGTTAAGTGGACAAGGGACCAAGGGGGAGAGAAGGGGAAGACGACCAAGGAGTAGACATGATTTCGGTGTCTACATTTGCCCCTTTTTGTCTTGTTGGTTGTTCTTGACAAACTGTAAGACAAAAATAGGAGTTGGTTTCCCTAGGTGTGGGATAAAGTTGATTTTGTCCTGTTGGTTGTTTGAGTGAATTGCAAGACAAAAATAGGTGGATTTTGCACCAGATATGGGATGAGGTATTCCCCCTCAAAGTGGGAGTTGAGGGAAGGAAACCTGAAATTGGGTGTCGATTTGACAGAGAGTGGATGGATAAGATGAAAGTGTGAGTGTGAACGCTGCAATAGTTGTGATTCTACGTATACCACTTCACGGGATAGTCAGGTTAAATTGTCACAGGTCAAGGTTGAGGAGTGCTAAAATTAAAGTAACTAGGCCCTAACATTTAGTCGTAGCTGATTAGGTTATTCAATCTAAGCTGTAGCTCCAATGGTTGTTGTGTTCTAGGTATCCCAGGCTCAGGAAGTGCTACTGGAAACATGAAAATGTCACAAGTAGTGGGGATCAACCGGCTTGCAATCCTATACTTGTGAGGGTCAAAATATGGGTTGTGGACAATTTTGCTAACCAGTCATGAGGTAGCATACATTCAAAAACAACCAAGGGAACATTTGTCTTGGAAGTGGTCAGAGTCTGAGGAGATAGTCGTGATCTCCAAGGTCATTGGTCGAGGTGGGTCGAGATAGATAGCTGGTTGAATGAATGGATGGACCAAAGAATGTGGCTGAGCTAACCCCAGAAGATGCTATGTCAACTGAGTGATACCTACAATGCCCTTGTTGGAAGGGCCTCAGGCCAATGTAGTTCTCCCCAAAGGGAGGAAGGGTCAAAGTGGTTGATTGCTTTGGTCGAGGTCAAGTCATGGTCAAAAAGAGGATATGGTTTGTCCATCAAGTAGACGAACAAATGAGGGTGGTCGAGCTAACCCTAGAAGACATCATGTCATCTGAGTGCTGCCTACATAGCCCTGGTCTTAGGGCCTCAGACCAATGTAGTTCAGACTAAGAGGCAAAATGGTTGATAATTGCTTTGGACTAGGTTGAAATGATGAGGATAAGATGATGTTACAACATTTTCCATATTGTGTGATGGTGTATGCTGTAACATTGGTTGAGGGGTCTTTCATCCCTAGAAATTTTCCATATTCGTGATGGATGTATGATAAAAATGAATTGAGTCTATTTATGCTTCAGCAAGTAATAGTTTATGCTTAACATAAATTGTGTGGTCGATAGTTTCCATTTGTATTGGTGTCCATAGAAACTATGTGAAATGGACTATGTCATGTATGATGTCTTGATGTCATGTTGTCATGTTGGTGGTCTGAAAATGTTTGGGTTTGTTTGGATAGAAAAAGGTTTGGGTGAATGTGACCAAAGTGTGAAAAAAGGTGAAAGGCGCGTTGCTCTTTCATTGACAAGGACCAAGATGAAAGCATAAATAGGGCATTGTTAGAACAAAGAGCCCCATTCATGCATTACGTCATTGACCAGTGGTTGTGTTAGAGAGGTAATCGAATCACTTTGACATTGAAGTGAGCTCAAAGTCCCTTGAGTAGGTGATGTGATATAGGAGGATAGGGTAACCCTTTTTAGTAGGGATAACTTTGCCCCTTTTTATAGGAGACCCTGAGATGACTACAAGCCAAGTCCATGACACGTTTTTCTTTTTTTTTTGAGGTAGACTGATCAATGCGGGAAGTCTACATAGATATGTCATTTTGTTTTGTGGTCATTTGTGAAGCTGATCGATGCGGGAAGCTTCTAAGAAAGTGCTGTTTGTAGCAATATTTAGTCATAGCCATCCTTCGAGGGAGTGGTCTATATTTTTGCTTTATATATATTTTTGAGGTCTTTGAATAGCTATCCTTTGAGGGAGCAGTCTATTAGTTACAACAGTGATAGTACAATTATCCTTCGAGGGAGCAGTCTGTCTTTTTGATTTTGTGACCTTTGATATTTTGACATCTTGATTTATTTTTGACAAAATTTTGAGTCATGGACAAGACTATAGAAGTTCAAGGGCTCCCTTTTATTAGGACAAAGCATCCATACTTTATAAAAGGGTTGCATAGGATTTGTTAAGGGGAATAGGGTTGAAAGGAATGAGGATTAAGAGGACAGGGATGCTTAAGGGATGAGCTCAAGTTAAATGTCAAGTGAACGAGTACTCGACTAATAGTAGAATGGTCACAGATGAAAGACATTAAAGGGCTCAGGTTCTGATAAGTTCTTGATCCATGCTTGTGTTTTATGATGTAAGGTCCGAGCCAATTAGGAGCAAAGTTGCCTCATTTACTTCTTTCTAAATTGGTCACGTGTTGGTCGATGTTAGACATGAAGTTGGTTGATGTGTTGTTGGATTATTTGGCTGGATGATGTTTGGTCATTGTTTGGTTGATACTTGGTCGAGGCTTGGTTGGTGCTTGGTTAAGGACATGATTAAAAGGTTGGTTGATGCTTGGTTGGTTGATATGGTCACTGATTGGTTGATTGATATTTGGTCAATGGTCGGTTGAATGTTTGGTCGAGGTCAGGTCAGTGCTTGGTTGATTGATATTTGATCAATGGTCAGTTGAATGTTTGGTCAAGGTCAGGTTGGTGCTTGGTTGATTGATATTTGGTCAGTGGTCAGTTGAATGTTTGGTTGAGGATTAGTCAATATTTGGTCGAGGCTTGGTTGGTGCTTGGTTGAGGACGTGATTAAAAGGTTGGTTGATGCTTGGTTGGTTGATATGGTCACTGATTGGTTGATTGATATTTGGTCGATGATTGGTTAATGGTTTGGTCAATTGATATTTGCTCAATGATTGGTCGATATCATGATTAAAAGATCGGTTGATGTTTGGTCTAGGTTTGGTTGATGGTCTGGTCAAGGTCAAGTTGAATGTTTTGATGAAAAGGTTGGTTAATGTTTGGTTGAGGTCAGGTTGAATGTTTGGTCGAGGTCAGGTCGATGCTTGCTTGGTTGAGGCATGGTCAAGGCTTGGTTGAGGCCTAGTCGAGGTTTAGGATTAAAAGAGTGATTGATATTTAGTCAAGACTGGGTTGAAAGGTTGGTCGAGGCTTGGATGAATGTTGAATTCTCCCAACAGCTAGGGAAATTTTTTGACAAATTGGTCAAGGTCGGTTGAGGCTTGGTGGTCAGATTGACTGTGCTGATGTCAAATAAGGGGGTTAAAGGTGGCAAAGGGACCATAGTCTGGCGTGGAGATCCCGATTTAGGTGATGAGGTTTGAGAAGCATGGGTCGGTGTTGATGATTTGTCGAAGGGGTGGTCAAGAGAATCCTTGATGAGAAGGGTATCCTTTTTCTGATGTTGATGAGTGACAGCTTTAAGAGCACAACAATGCTCAGTGTCATGTCTAGGAGTGTGATGATAGTGGAAAAATTTGGAGTTGTCGAACCAAAATGGTCTTGATCTTAGAGTTGATGTGTGGGGTAGTGTTGAAGGTTTGTTGATAATATGGTCAAGAGGAAGGGTGTCTTTCTCCAAGCATTAGTGAACGACAACCTTGAGGGCACAACAATGCTCAGTGTCGTGTCCAAGCATGCGATGATACGCATAAATCTGAGTGTTGTCGAGCTAGGGTGGTTTTGGTCTGAGAGATTGATATGGTTTAATAGGTGGAAGACTGATGCAAGAAGATTACAACAATTGTCATAACAGTAAGGCATAAGAACCTGCTAATGGGTCTAGGCATTTTGTTGCAGTGGGGGTTGATGACTTTGGTTTGAGAGGCGTAGGAGGCATTGGTCATACCATCTTTTTGTTTGGCGGTGTAGCCACATGTGTAGCTGGCACTTTTATGATGAGAGGCATTGGATGTTTTGGAGGAAATATACGTCTGATGGGTTGAGGGTATAATGGAGGCGACTTGCCTCTATGAAGTATGGGAGTAGGAAACACTCCTATTAAAGTGGATGGATGCGGGCCCAAAATTGAAGGTGATGATGAAGGTGGGGGAGGAGTCCTCTAGTGTGGTTTAGTGGCCTTCTTTGGTTTGGGTTGAGGGTCACTATTATGCGAGGCAAGGTTAGATACGACTTTGGGTTTAGATGTGGATAGAGGTGAGTGAGATGTAGCAATCTCAGACAAAAGGCAAGAGGAAACTGTGACTGGGTCTTCCTTGGTCAAAATGGGTGAAGAGACTAGTTCTTCTCTTGGTGGAGAAGAAATCAGAGAATGTGGCTCCTCAAGAGGACAGAGGGTAGGGACAATCATGCCTTCTACTTGTGGTTGAGGAGTAGGAAGGGTCGGGTCCTCCATTAAAGGTGGGGCTAATGGCATTGGTATGGTCGAAGCATCCTCCAATATAAGAGAGATCGATGGAGGACTACTAAGAGAAGAAAGTTCTTCATCCTGTGATGGACGAATAGGAAAAGAAGAGTCTTCCACCTATGGAGGAGGTTGGTCAGGGACAAGAGGTGAGACAGTGTTGACCGTGCGTATATCATGCTCATGGGAGCTATCGGCCATGGTCTGGACATTATTTTGGATAGGAGGATGGTTAGGAAAAGGTTATCTGAAGTTGTCCATGTTTTGATTGGGTAGCACATTTAGATTGTCTAGGACAAGGTCACCCTTATCTAGCATGTCTTGAATGATGTTTTTGAAGGTTCGACAATTGTTGATGTCATTGCCTTGGACACGGTGAAAGTGACAGAAGTTGTTTTCCCTATACCATGTAGGGAGGGCTTTTGAAGGGTCAAATTGAGGTGGCCGGATTGGAGGGAGATTGAGGACCCCCTGCTTGATGAGTTTTTCCAACATGAAAGTGTATGACTCTCCAAGTGGAGTGTATTTACGCTGTATGTACCATTGTTAGAATTGTTTTGTGATGCTTTGAGATGTTGAAGGTTGAGGTTGGTCAGTTGTTGTTGAAGATGGTGATCTAACGACCATAGTGTTTGCCACTCCTTTGGACTTGGAGTGGGAAGAAGAAGGTCTGGGAGAAGGGTCATCAATTTTTGCATTGGTATTACACATTTTGACCTTGTTTTCTTTAATAGCACAGAGTTCAAGCTTTCGGGCCATGGTGAAAGCTTCATCAAAAGTGTGGAATGTTTGAACCTGCAAGGTGGATGATATGTACGTGGCACATGCTTGAGAGAAGAGCTCAATGAGCTCAGGTTGAGGCAAGGGGAAGGAGAGCTGGTTGATTAATCCTCTCCAACGGGTGACAAAATCGACTATTGATTCATCATCAAACTGTTTGATAGAGTAGAGGTCTGTGATTGAGACTTTTTTGGTGATATTGATAGAAAAATGGTTGAGAAATAATTGGGTGAGTTGAGTGAATGAGAAGATAGAATGACTGGTGAGAGAGCTTTACCAATCAAGGGCAGGGCCAGAAAGTGACATGGGGAAGGTGCATAATAATAACACATTGTCATGGGCTATAAGATAACAAGCATGTCTGAATGCTCATAGGTGCTATTGTGGGTCTTCTTTACTCTAGAAATGAGAAAATTTAGGAAGTTCCCACTAACTGGGATATGGCGGGATTGGGATGGAGGGATGGATGGGTTCGTTGCAAATTTGGTCATATGAAGAGACATTACTTGAACCAAAAATGGAGGCCTCAAGACTAGACATTTTATCCATCAGCATCTTGATGAGATCGGCTGACAAATTGGTAGATGGGGTGACCCCTAGGTTGTAAGGTACTTGGAAGGTGCTAGAAGAGGCGTATGATGTGGTTAGTTGCGCTTGTATAGGCACCATGTATTGATGACTAGTCATAAGGATATAAGTGGAGGCCAAGGGTGGTTGAGTCATGAAGGTAGAAGGTAGGACTAGGCTTGATGTTGCCATAAGTGGTTGGGTAGTGACAACATTAGCCAATGGATGAGTTACCACCCTAGTGTTGATAGGGGTAAGGGTAGGCGGGATGGAGACAACTAGATTTTGAAAAGGGGTAGAGGTTGGTTGAATAGTCTGTGGTTAATGGGGGGCCAAAACCCCAGTGGAAGTGGGCCCAAAGATGGAAGGAGAAGCCACACTTAGAAGATTAGTCATGGGCTGATTATTAGTCGAGGTGACAGCCTGAGTGTCTATGGGTTGGACCACAGATGCTGTTGATATGGCTGCTGTCTCGACTAAGGAGGTTGGCATCCCATAAATTGGGTTGCCTAAGGAGTCTCACGTTCGGCTTTGTGTGAGATAATGTTACAGGGATTTGACATTGAGGTCTAAGAATATTTTGAAATCTTGGTCCCCTTCAGGGACAATGGGGGTCTGAGTCGGGGTCAGTCGAGTTGGAGTTCATTTAGTCTTTGAATGAAACTCCATTAAGGGACTGGTTATGGATGGGGAAAGTGGAAGCGGTTGATGCCTCACGTGGTTGACAAGAGCCTTGGTTTGACTGCGAGTCAAAACCATTCAAGGCAAGGAAAAATGTCCTCACAAGCTCAAACAAGTAGATAAGAATAGAAAAGAAGATGGACACAAGCAGACCCTAAACGTTAAATTCCTAGGAATAAATTATTAGGATCGTGTTGGCTTATGCCTTAGAATGTGTTTAAGAGATTGGCTTCTGAGACGAGTCCTAGAAGAAGTAGTCTTAGGATGGTTTCAAGTTATTTTCGATGCTCAAGACTCTATGTTAGGTTCTGTACATGGCCTAGTGCTAAGGAGCAAGCTCCCCTCACTTCATGAACCCAATGATAAGCTGGGCCCGCTTAGCCAGTATATACTTCCCATAGAGATTATCCTTTGCCAGAGAATAGAGTGGGCTTTCCCCTTGGTAGTGAAGTCCAAGTGGGATTGTCGGGATGGGTAAGGTATTCACTGGGTGATGAAATTCCAGTCGGGCCTTGTCTCAGGTAAGTTTTGATGTTTGATTTGTGCAAGTGATTTGGTTGTGTAACATAAGTGGACTACGATTAATTCATGATGTGGTTTTTAATTACTAGATGTGGACTAAGTATGCAATCAAGAAGAAATGAAATGCAATGTATTTTAAGCCCAAATTGAAGTGTGCATTTGTATGCAAACAATGTGAGAAAGGGTTGAAGAATATGACTTTGACTAGTCTAAGATGCAAGAAAGGAAAGAAAAAGAATGATTCTTTTTAATTTTTGCTAATAGTGTCTTTTGGAAGAGATAAAAGAAGAAGATGCAAGGAGAAACCTAATGCACCTATATGAAAAGAAAGAAAAGAACCCAAGGAAGACCCTAGGGTCCCACCGGGCATGCCAGAATGTTTCTATATAATTTTTGCTTTTACATTCAAAAGGAAATGAGAAACTGAGAAAAATGGTCTAGGGTTAGATGTTACCCAGATGAGGTCTTATGCACCAGATTCAGACGACTGAAGGAACTCCTCTTTGGTTGTGGAGGATGACACCTATAGAAGAAAGAGACTTAAATATAGAGGTTGTTAGATGACTAGAAAGTGGACTGCCAAGCGAAAGATTGGTCCTAGAAGTGGAAAGACTTCTTGGGGGATGACAACCCACTAATTGTTAAAAGAATGTCTGATAAAAAGCAGAATGATAAAAGACTAAAATGATTAAAGACTAAAATAGAAATAGAATCAAATGCTTACCTGAATGCTACTATCAGTCTGGTCACAATCACCAACATCGATGGTTCTGCTAGCGTTGGTTGGTCAAGTCTACCGATGTCGGTTAGTCTATCGACGTCAGTGAAGGCAGTGGTCTCTGCGACTGACATCGGTTAGGGTAGTAGTCTTTGGATGAGATCTGGATGGGTTTATGGTCTGTTTATGGTTAGCAAGATGGCTTGAGGTGTTTGAGGGTCTGTTTGAAGGTCTGTATAGGGGTCTGAGAGTCTGGTCTGAATAGGGGATCAGATAGAGGACATGGTGATAAAGAGATAGGGATTAGATAAGGCCCTTCAGCCTCTCAAGGAAGAGCAAGTTAGGTCTGGGCAGTGGGCTGAATAACAAATAGATTAAAAAGAAAATACTAAAATGAAAATAGTAGAAATAATTAGCTGTGGCTTGCTGAAGGAGTGTTGCTAATGCTTGTCCCTATTGCTGATGCTGCTGGTGTAGAAGACCTCCATCAAGGTGGAATGACTAATGCAGAGTACCTATTGTTGTTGTAGCTTGCTATGTGCTTGAGAGAGAGAGAGAGGTCTGAAGATTGGAAGGTCAGCTACTTGGAAGAATGAAAGATCAGATTGTTGAAGGTTGAAAGGTCCGATTCGAGAGATTGGAAAAATGGGTCCTGCATTCTTGTCAAGAACGCAGTTTTGAAGGCAATCGATGCTGGCAAAACCACTAACATCGGCTGACTACTGATCAATGTCGGCAGCTGGAAGGCAGGTAGAAAGGCTAAAAATAGCCTTCTGTTCATTTTCCCAATTGCCAGGTTAGTGGGTTGGGGGAAGAAACGGTCGAAGGTGGCTTAAAATGGACAAGAGGATGAAATGGGGGGCTAGGCATTTAAGATTGGTCATGTGGTAGTGAAGGGAATCCAAGGAAGGGCATCCTAGGGTGGTGATTTGTCAAGGAGAGAGAGAGAGAGAGGGAAGGAGAGATAAAGAATTATTAATTTAAAATAAGATAATTATTTTAAATTAATAAGACATAGGTTAGGCATGGTTAAGTGGACAAGGGACAAAGGGGGAGAGAAGGGGAAGATGACCAAGGAGTAGACACGATTTCGGTGTCTACAATGGCATCTTCAACAAATGGCCCCCAACAATTCTGTCATATGCCTCTTATAGTAATGATTTGCATTCATGTTTTAGGACACATTAGCATATGATTTAATCATGAAATAAATAGGATGATCCATTTTACCTTCACTTGGTTACATGAGAATGTCACCGATCATGGTACTAGAGGAATTAGAATGGACATGGAAGGGAGTTGATTAGTCTAGAAATTTCAATATCATCACACTTGCTAGTTTGAGATTTAAGATATCAAAACATCTTCATATGTCATGCCTTAATAAAGTGGGCCATCCTTCTATAAGATATATTCTATAAGCATTGTAATACTAGCATAATTATTTATGATCTTCCTATAATAGACATAATTCCCAAAAAAACATGGAAGTATTTATGTATTGATGGTATTTAAAGCTAAAGAATGATTACAATCTTGGTGGGATTAACAAGTAAACATCCTTGCAATCGATGTGCCTGAGGAATGTTATAAATGGTGTTGTAAAGACACACTTCTTAAGGTTCAAATAAATTTTTACTACCTGCACCTTTCAAACATTAGGCATAAATTATCATAGTGATCCTTCACCAACCCACACACTATCCAATCATCTAAGTATACTTAGAAGAACTTGTGAATGAAGTATTTGAATGCGATGATCACCACCCAATAGAAAATGGTTGGTGAATTATTTATCCCGAAGGGCATTATGTTATAAGAAAACTACCCCCATTCGATCATAAATATGGTTTTGGTCTTGTCCTCCTCTTTGATTTGGACTTGATGGTATCATAAGAACCCATCAATAAATGCATATATCTTACAACCTACTATGCTATCCAACACTTTATCAGTAAACAAAGTTGGGAAGGGGTTGGTTATGTAGGTGGCATTCAATAGTCTATAGTCAACACAAATTTTGATGCACCCATACTTTTTGATGTTGAGGACCATGAAGATGACCCATTTAGATTCCTACATGGGGTAGATGACTCCTGTAGCTAGCATGTCATCAATCTCGATATTAACCTTGGTGTAAAGATTTGGTTTCATCTTATAAGGTCACTTATTGATGGTTCTCATGCCATCAACTAGTTTTATTCTCATCTTTTCAAGGGATGGGTGTGCACCTTTCATATATTTATAGTTTCATGGGAATAGGTCTTAGAATTATTTCAAGAGATAAACAATGTGTATCAATTTAGTGTTCGACCAATAGGTTCCCAAAGTGGTAATTTTGCATTATCCCTTGGAACTGATATGTACCTTGGTAGTTCTTAATGGCACTAAGTAGGGTTCATTCTTCTCTTGGTGTGAATCCTCAACTTGTCTTCTACCATTGATTGTTTCTACCTAAAGATGCATAGGGTATTCCTCTTCTAGGGTGTTATCCTTAAATTGGTTCACTAACTTCCTTTTCCCTGTCAAATTCTTATAGTTATGTGCCTTCTATGTGTCATCATATTCATCACTAGATTCACTATTTAGAGTTTTCTCTTTGAAGAAGGTTGGGAGTAATAATCATTTTTTTCCAAACATATCCTTTAGGTGTTCCTCCAATATATCAGTGTCCTTAAACACTAACCTTCAAACTACTTTTAATGGCTCAATCAATTTGAAATTATTCAAAGAAAAGGAAAAGGTATGTACAAACCTCTCCTTAATGGCATCCCAATCTAGTGTTTCAAAACATGTCTCATTGAATATGTACCTCGATCATGCTTAATTATTTGAGGTTTGATTGAAGGTATGGACCCATATATTTCTTGGGGCATTTTCAACATAGACAATCCATATTTATTCAAAAATATGTACATGCACTATGGGGTCAGAGTCACTAGAGTGGGCTAAAATGTCTAGATATTCATTACTTTTTCTAAATATATTGTAAATATCTACCTTCACATCTTTCCAAGCTGGCAAGATAGGATTCTACACTACCTACCAATGAGAGGTAGTACTTTTCAATGTGTGCACTAGTGTGCCCATTCTATCCACCTCTTTTGGGATGCATGACTCGATGTCATAGACATAGTCCTCCATAAGATTAGTTCCTTCATATCTTGGGAGTGTAGCAAGTTTACCCTTACTAAGGTGAAACACTATTTTTCCTCTTTTTTTGGTGAAAGGTATCCATATTGTAGGAGTACGATCAATATGTATCCAACCTATCTTCATTAGATTTTACACCTTTGCTCATGCCAAGTAACACCATACCAATGGTCTCATATGCTTCCTTGACCCATTAGTCATAAAGCAACATCTATGGTGTCTGAGGATGACTATCCATCTTACCAAAAGAGGATTTATCTATCATTTGGGTTTAGAGTCTTGACACCTTACATTATGATGTTATAGATATGGTTGATTTCATCCTTGATGTCCACATTCTCGATATAGGGGGTCCTTGGTCATTTGAGATTGGAATAACTACCCTCTCCTTTCCATTCTCAAAGGTTATGTAGAACCTTTTGAATCACAAATCTACATTATTTCCATAACATGACAACATTACTAGAAGTACTAAGTAGTTATCCTGCTATGTTAACTCTATGACTTCAAAGTTCACATAAAATTCAACACCCATGATATCTACAACTACACTTTTTACAATTCCAATAGGTTGTGCATAGTGTTTATTGGTCATGAAGAGTACATAAGGAGAAGGTCTCAAGGCTAGTCTACCCATTTTTTCCCAAGCAGTCTTGGTAAAGATGTTGACCTTGGTGCCTATGTCTACAAGAACCTCATAGATAGACCATCTATCAATAGTGGCATCCACCAGGAGTTCTTGGCCATATTCAACATTTTATTTATTTAAAAATTCTCATGCCATCTTCATGTATGGCATGGTGACCTCAAATATATTTTGACCTACATGATCTAGGATCAAGTTCTTTAGTAGGGGTAACATTCCTTCTATCTATAAGAGGCACACAATCTTAGTTAAATCTTGTACTTTAGCTTCTTGGCTATCCTATTTTTTTGGGAGGTATTAGCTTACACTTCTATATCTTACACTAATTATAACTCCCCTTATAGGTTTTGGATTAAACTCATAGCCTACTATAATATGTCTTTCTAGTATGTTGGTCTAGGAAAATCAAGCTTTTGGTTCAGACTACATTATGTGCTCATTTTGTCCCTTATCCCGATACTCTAGGCATAACTTAGGTATTTTCACAATTGGAAACTAAGTGGTGAATCCACTATGAGTAGTTTCCTATGCCTTAACTACTTCTATGTGTTAGGCTATGACTTTAGGGTCTATTTTTCCATTCTTTACTCTCACCTTATCATTTTTTCACCCTTATCTATACTAGGCCTACCTTGGGTCAATGTTTTATATAATTCAAACCATTCTTTGACCTTATGAGGCCCTTGATAATAACCATATGTGGGAAGTGTAGGGAAGTCATGATGGTAATTCTTTATTGAGACACACTTATAACATGAACACAATGGTAACCTTCCACCACTGCATCCTCTACCCCATCCTCTAATACCTCATTGCATCCTAAATCCTATATTCTATTGGCCATATCCATCATTCCCTTGTTTTCTTGTCCTTTGACTATTGCTATAGCCTATCGTGCACCCTTTCCAAATTTTCATGAATTTTATCAATCACCTAAAAATCAGTAGTGGTAGGGGTGTAGGCATCACAAAAATGACAATAAATGGTTATGTTGGCTTGTTTATAATGTTGTAATAAAGGATAGCTTCTAAAGTTATGTGATTCATAATAGTCTTTGTAGTTTAAGATCACGGTGCATACATTCCTCTATGGGTAGTTAATTCTATTATGGCCTTCTAATTTGTAGTTGGTGCACCATCATCCACTTCAATCATCATGCATAAATATAGTAGTAAGATTTTGACATTATAAGGCCACATAAATAATTTGAAACTCCATAAATGGGTTGATCCTAGCATCTACACTTTCAACTACCTTGGTTTTGAGTGTAACTTCAAGCACTTCTCATGGGTCTGTAAAAGTCTTTATGGAAATCAC
>JARHVA010004652.1:1397500-1486807 GCA_037957365.1 Torreya grandis
CCAAAGGGTCTAAAATTTATGATCTAACACAAGTTTTACATATTTTTAATATATATACTTCACATATTTTAAACATATATGAATCAATTATAGGGATGATAACTAGACATGTGATTTGCCACAAGTTTGATGGTGGATGTCCTTTATTTGTGATTATTACATGTTGGGCCATGATAGAGTAGGGCACAATATATATCATGGGGGTTAGTATATAGGTGTATCTTATGTATAATTTTAATGTAATTTTGACTAGACATCAACATAATATGGGTCCCATGCTACTACTTATCTATTGGATATATGAGAGGTTTCCCATGTATAAGAATATATGAATACCACATTAAGTGTCATTTCGTCTATGCCAAGTTATAAAATGAGTACAAGATTGTTGGACAAGATTCATTAATGGGCTTTTTGGATTAAATACCATTTATAGGGGCTATATTACATGGATTTCATATGTGGGGATTGTGGATGCATGACCGTCATGACCATTTATTGTGTAAGCTAAGGAGTGGCCAAATTGAATAATAAATACATTTTGTGGATGGATTCACATTATTACACTAATGTCCAATGAAAATTTATATTGAAACACCTAAGAGTTCCCCTAACATTTCCCCTTTAAAGGATATAACATGCTAAGGAGATAAGAAGGGTATGAAGATAGGAACCACCATAATAGGTTCCCTTTTTGAGACCTCGACATACCTCTCAAGACCAAAGAAGAGTAGGTAGTGTAATATGAATTTAGTGGTGAGTGGTGGAGAAAATCTAGGGAGTCTAGTTCAAGATGTCCCCCATGGATGATACAACTTAGGTGAGGCATCTAACATGGGTAGTACAATGATTAGTGGTACATAGATATGGATGAGTGGGAGCCATGATATGAGCTAAAAAGGGATTATTTGGTGACTTATCATATGGGTATAGCACACTTGAGAGGCACATTTATATAAGTAAATTTAAGAGTATAGATTTATTTGCATTTGGATATATATGTTAGGATATAATACTAGATTTAGCTTTCCTTTGTAGATTCTATAACACAGATGACATAGTGGGAAGCCATGATTAAGGCCACTCACCATGATATATTAAATGTAGTATAACTAGTGATTGGTATGGTGGGTATACTAGATCATTTAACACCAATTTTAGGTAATCATGCCAGTTGGTTTAGACTAATTAGAGTTATTGCATGGGAGATATAGTTATGAAATAAGGTTATTGCTACCATTATGATTATGTTTCTAGTAGGAAGATAAAATGTGGCATGGTAGTAGGTGGATATGGAATATAAAAACTTAGACACAATGTAAGTTGTACACATGACTACTACTATAGTAGGTAAGAAGTGAGAGAGCACTAACAACATGGGTGAATGATTTCTAGACATGGCTAGCTAGAGTAGAGTGAATAGACAAATGATTACAACCAATATTTTGTAATCTAGATATATCCCTTAGAAAGTATATATCTACAATTTATTTATATATCATGGATCTTCACCCACATATTGGTGAAGGTGACTCATGATTATAACTATATCTATGATGTGTTTTTTTATTGTTCATGTGTTGTAGGTTTTTCTGATATAAGTATAAATATCATTGGTTCTAATTCTTTATCTTCTACATGGTTTCTATTTTTATGATCAAAATAGAACTTATGACATGGTAATACAACTTGATATCATATGTGTATATGATTATGTTGTCATGTTTCATTCTTTCCTAACAAATTTGAGCATTTGCATTTTATAAATAATAAAAGACTAAGTGTAAAAAGACATGTTGAGTAAGTAGACAGAGAAATAAACAAACAAAATATGAGAATAAATGAACCTAAAAAATATAAAATTTAATATAAATAAAAATATAAGTTAAAACATAAGCTATGAAAAATAACTAAAAATATCCAATGTAAGAAGATGAAAACACAAAATAAAGGATATAAAGGATTGTAGTAGGGCTGTAAAAATATCAAATATAAGTAAATTAAAATATAAATTAAATAGAGGATATGTGACACATGGAATCAAAGAATCAAATGAGTAAAAATTCAAAATGAATTCTTACATTAGGGTGTTTTTTAGGAAGACATGACCATTTAGACTCATAATTTAAATCATTGATATGGTGCAGATATGAAAGGTGATGGGAATTTATGAGGAAAGTTTTATTGATTAACTAAGGTCTTATAATGTAACTCAAAAAAATAAAATTTAAGATGTGTAACAATTAAATTTAAGAGTCAAATCTAAATTAAAGGGATATAAATAAAGACATATAAAGAGGCAAGTGGTTAGATAGTGTAGTAAAATTTTAAGCACACTATGATTTAAACAAGCTAATTCAAACTTAAAATGTAAACTACCTATTAGGAAGGATTCATGAAACAAATTAGAATGATATAGACCTTACCAAATTCCTTGATTCACCTCACCTCCTTCTAAGATGCTCTAATGGATTTGTGATTGCATATTAGACTCATATTTTTGGCATAGTGATGGCACAATAAAAGGATTTTGATGATGAATGAAGGATTGATTCAAGGACTAATTTGGCATGGATTCCCTACAAGATTTTTCCTTGGATTACATGAAAGTTGAGCCTTGGTTATATAGATTTTGGGAGGGAAGATATTTAAATTTGGATGATGAGATTCAATGGCTATGGATTATTCAAGGAATATTAAATTCCTTAAAAGTCTCTAGTTTATATATTTCTAAAGACTTGGAGGAACTTCTCCAATTCTAGAGACTTATTTATTAGATTAGGGATAATGGAGGATTATGTGGGGTTTAGATAAAGATTAGGTAGATGATTAAGGACTAGGGATGTAAGATAGGTTAGGGTGTAGGTTAGTAGGTGGGTAGGTGGGGTTATGGGAATTTAAAATTCACATATAATAGATAACTGGGATTAGTTTAGAATAATAAGGATTAAGAATAATTAATGGAGTGGGATTGGATAAGGTTAGTGAATGTAGGATAATATAAGGGGGATATTAGATAAATTATTAATAAAGGGGGATAAATTAGCTAAATAAATTAGAATAAAATGGGATTAGTAAAATTAGTGTATACTAATAGTAATATTAGTGACTTAATAAAGCAAAATATTTTAGATGTATACATTTTTCCCCTCCTTGAAATGGAATTACAAGTCGATCAAAGTGGAAGGAGTAATCATATTTCAAAGAAAAACAATGTCATGGATAAATATTAGTAGATGAGGTGATGGATAGACATGTGGATGGGAGGATAAATGTGAGATAAAAGATGAAGAGGATAAATTTGACTTTAGCAGTGAGCTACAAATTGATGATACCCCTCGCAAAGACACATGCATAGGGAGTAGAGATGATGGGTGTCATGGTTTTTGACACATTTTAAGGGAGATTCAACCATAAAATGATGATGACAAGATTAAAAAGGTCATAAGCATTAGATGTATCCCAAGCAAGGATGCATGAAAGGGAGAGCTATAGGCCAAGATAAGTTGATGATTTGATAAGATTAATGATGGATGTATCTCAAAGCTAAAGTTGATTGATATGATGAAAGTGATGATATAAAATAATTGGTATGATCAAGTGACTAAAATATGAGACTACATCGCATCAAGTCAATGAGCCATAATGTGATGATACCCCTAGAAAGGACACATGTAAGGGAGAAATAATCAATTGGTGATTAAAGGAAGAAAAAATAGATGTGGTGATTTTGTTGAGCCCAATCGATGGGTGTAGGTGATTTATGGAAAATATTAAGGAGATGATGATGGTGCTGATTATTAGTGATTATAAAGTGATGATGATGAGCATGATGAGACTTTTTAGTGATTGAAAGATATTTTTTAGATGATGAGATGAGGATAAAATTTGGGAAGTTAGTTGGATGAGTCAAGAGGTTTAGATTAATTATGGAAATAGGGATGATAAAATTATTAAATAAATTAGGGGTGGTTATCAAGCCACCACAAATGTCATAAACTCATTATAGCCTAAGTAAACCAATAAATATGGCACTTGGAAGTGTGCCTCATGATATAAGTATGAAAAAGAGGACATGATGCCAAGGTGCATGAGTAAATGGTGAACTCTGCATCCTCAATGGCACTTTTGGTGTCCATATAACATCCCTATTCATTTCCCAATAGACAAAAAGACATGATGCAAACAAAACACACACACACACACAGATATATATATATATATATATATATATATATATATATATATGATATTCAAACAAGACAAATAAAACAAACAAGTAACACACATAAATATATACATGCAGTGTCGTAATATCTTGTCTAATGATAGGATGAGTGACTAGGTGATGGGTAAGAATGATCATGATGGGATGGTAAGTCTTAGGATACACTTGGATTTGGATAGGAGGATTATGATTAGGATTAAGACTTGGATAAACATATGGATGTGGATATGAATAGACTAGATGTTGCCCCTAGTTTAGGATAGAAGGATGGATGATGTAATGGGGTGTGGTGTGGTAAGGTATTTGAATATTGATTTGGTCTAGAAATCAAATCAAAAAGTGGTCAGGGAAGGTGATTTGGGAAAGGTGATGTTTAAGATGACCAAAGTATGACTAACAAACAAAGTCTTGAAAGAGTTTAATCTAGCAAGAGGGGTAGGAGATGATGGGATAAAATACCTTTAATACTAGAAAAATAGTGATTAGATGGGTGGTAGGTATGAAGACATAATGATAGAGATAGTGATTGGATAAAGTACCTTCCACACTAGAAAAGAGGTAACATGATGGGTGTTAAGTGTGAAGAGGCATTGATATGGAAATGATGGGTGCTAGATTAAATTATTTGATAAGGGTATGTGTGCCAATAATATTTAGGCCAAGGATGAAATTAAAGATTTTAAGGGATGGGTGACCACTCAGATTTAGTTCTAAGATGGTATGTGGTATTCAAATATGATAAAATATGAGATGGATGGAGATGGATGTAACTAAGGGATTAGGTATAAGACAAGACACAATGGACTTATTTTTGGATTTTTTGAATTTTATGATTCTTAGGGTTTTGACATATTTTTCCTTTTTAAGGATTTTTGGAATATTATGTAAACTATAAAAATGGGGTCACTAGCAAAGGGAATACCAAGCCTAGCAACTAGGACAAAGATGAATGAAATGATGGACATGATGGTGGATGAGATGGCAAAAGGGATGAGTGTGATGTGGAAAGGGGGATGAGGACCAAGGAAGAAGGGACTTGGGATTGCTAATGACCACATCATGAAAGAAATAGATGTTTATGTTGCCCCAAGTGTTCACTAGAGGATATGCCAAGATGGTTTTGGAACATGGATTGAGACACATTCCACTTATTTACAAAAGGTCAAGACTAGAAAGGAATAAGAGATAGGATGTGTGATATGATGGTAGATGATGGATAGGAACAATGGATCAAAGGATAAGATGATGGGTGATATAGACAAGGTGGCCAAGGGATGTGACAAGTGGGATGGATGGATGAAGATATGAAATGGATGGATTTTCCCTGAAGTGTTAAGTAATAATGTGGACAATATATTATTCTACCATGATGCCAAAAATTGGTTTTCATCATGGTGCTTTCCCAAGGCACCAAAAAAATAGTTTTCACCATTAGACAAAAGTTTTTTTTCAATTTTTTTTGGATGGAATATTGATTTATTGGTGATGGGTGAGATGTAGGATGTTGATACTACCTATATTCTTAGCCAACACTTTTTCTAGAGAAAGATGATTCTAGGACCATGTTATCACTATTGTATGTATAATTATTGACCAAATTTGACCTTGTAGGTCAAATTGGGACCCCTATAGGTAAAAAATTGATTTAAGGTGTTTTTATGGGTCTAATATTTTTTCATAGGGTATGTTATTGTATATTTTATCTAATTTAATGTCATATTAGCCTTTATCTTATTCATTTTAATCCTTGTCTTTTTGAGCCATTTAAAGGTCATAAAAGGAGCATTTAATGACTTGTAAAACCTCCTTGGGTAAATTGAAAGTTTCAAAAGGTTATTTAATGTTCCATGTAGCTTATTATGCTTAATAAGTTTTTTATAACTAAAAAGTGGTAGGTTCTTTAGGAAAAAGAGAAATTTATTAGAAAAAGGAGGAGTTTGGCAGTTGCATGGCCCATAAGGGAGTGTGACACATGGGAGAAGGTTGTGAGATGACTATTTATCTTCATAATACCCATTTAAATTATTTAAATACTCTATAAGTACTAAATTTGAGTTGAAACCATTTTTCTCCTTCTTCACCCTTTTATGCACACATAACTAGTCAACATGTTTGTACTTGGTACAACCAATAGGGAAGGTTTCAAAAAAATTGATCTTGGGGATGTATTATAAACTTATTTATCTTAAATTTTATTTTTGGTTTCATAATAATGGTGAAATATGCTTTATGAACCATTCTTAATAATTTGACCTATCCAGTTTGCTTGCTAATAAGTGCACCCTATAGGTTTTGTTTTAGTTTGGAGAGTTTCATATAATCTAGCTATTTATATTGATTATAGATGATGTTTAATTCATATTATAATTCATTCCATTCTTGGTTTCATTTTTAAAGGTGTTTTGATAGGTAAATCATCTCAGGTTTGTAGATTTGTCTCATTTGAAGATAACATGTAGGTTTTCACCATTTTCAAGATCCTCATGCTTTGAAAGTGATTCCAGGGGGTGAAAATAAATAAATTATCATATTAAATTTTTTATATTTATCTAATCCCATTTAAATTTAATTATATAAATCAATTTTCATAAAAGTTAAAGTCACAAGATTCATGTAGCCAGTTCACCTTATGACTATCATACACAGTCAGTCATGGTGAATCACGTGTATGTAACCTATATGGCATGTTCACAAAGGTGTGATGAAGGTTAAAAATTATTGGTGTATATTTTATCAACATGAATTAATGATTTGATCATTCAAATGGTAAAATAGTATTGTTACAGTCATATATAACACTTTCATATAGTTTACCATTAGAATGTGCACCTACTGGTGCCCTTATAAGACCAATCATATTGAGAGGAGTGTCTAAGGTGAGATTTTTTTTTGATAGTGATTAAAGTATATTTTAAAGTTTTGGAAAATTCCCAAACATAATTAAAACTCACAAATCATGCATACTTCTTGAAGGCTCCTCACTATCTGTATATTAGAATAGCCACCTACAAGTGGCTTCACAAGGAACTGAGGTACTTGTATAGATAATATTAGACAAGTGGTAAGACTCCATTTTGGATTGTAATATATTTAAAATACCATATAAGGTTTATTTGAAATGATATATTTATAGGCAAGGTTAAAAATCTCTTTTAAAGGTAAGGACTGTAAATTGAGCCCCCTAATCCCTAAAAGCACAAAATAGAGGTCTGGGCCATTTGGTGAAGGTCATACAATAGAGTTTTAAAATATATTGGTGTATCATAATGACTTTATATTATATCCCCTACTTAGGAAAAGAGCTTTGAATTTTTTTTAAGGTGGATGACTAGTGGATATTAGTATTTGATCACATCAATGTTGCCTATTTAGCCACTAAATTCTTTCACTATCATTTATAGGTTTTTGAGCTATAAAGGGATCTTTTAAACCTAGGTTGTAATATTAGACTTTTAAAATAGGTTTTAATGATTTTATATGGTTTAATATATATTTCATGACATGAGGTTCATTTAAATAAGATGGTTTACTATGTTTTATACCCTATGCACACCTACAAGTCTCCTTTGCATCACAAATATGTATCTATAGGCTGGCTAAAGTACTACCATGAAGTAATGGGCTTGATAAACTTGGTGATAGACCTCACTAAAGGAATAAAAGGAACTATTTAAGATATATAATGGTGTGGAGATCTTCAATGAGGGCATAAAACATGCAATAAAATCTTAGATCATATAGTTTCACCTACATGACCCCACATAGTCAACTGTAGTTGACTATGAGGGGTAGAGAGCAAAAGAATTGGGTTTATTGATGTGGGTATACCCAAAAAGTGAACTAATAGGTTAAAATTAATTATATATTATCTATATAGTTTGTAATAGGTCTGATTAAATGATTCCAAAGTCTAATTAAACAATGGTCACTTACAGGTGCCTCACTCAAACAAGAAACACAGTGAACAAGTACATACAGTCTTGACCAATTAAGGTATGGGATAAGGTATGTGGGATTTTGAAGTGATGGTAAGAATATTAAAATAATCATAATGATTTTAATGAAATAAATAATCCCTTGATAGTGGAAAACAAGCATAGAAAGTGTTATGTGATGCAACACACAGTCCATACGAGAACCCTACATACATAGTCTATTTTCTAATAATCTATCTTAGATTTTGAGGATTTGATGGGTATAATGACCTGATAAAGGGAAAAAAATTTGTGTATATCATCCTTATGACCTAATAAAACTTATAAAACCTTTATTTTTCCTTCCTTGAAGAAGAGGATTATACTTTACTATTTTGTCTCAAAGGTCACCCAGTCAGGGTAATTAGGTTTTTGGCAAGACAAGCCAATGAAGCTAAAAAGGGTAAAAAAATTGATAGAAGGCCATAGATACCTCAAATAATATAGTTTTATATTTATTAAAAGTTAATGTGTGTTATGAAACACTCATACAATCTCAAACTTCTTAAAATGGTCAAAACTCTCTTGTACATGGATCCACCAAGCAAGCTACAACTAGGCCTAGTTGGTAAATGAGAAGAAGAGATGAGAACGAGTTATTGGAGGTTTTTAGGGTGAATTTCGAAGTTAAATTATATTAAAAAACATAATTTACCATTAATTTAAGGATGAAAATCAATAGGGTGCTCTAAACCCTCAAGGTTGTAGGTAGGCTTTTTAGGCATGGTTAGGCCTATAAGCCAAATGGAGAGTCATTTTCACTTCCACTATGAGCTGAGAATTATAATAAATTTTTAAATTTTTATGAGGTAATTTAAAGTGTGTCAAAACTATTTTTATGTAGGGGAAGCCATGAGTATTTCATTCTTTAGCTCATAGACAATATTAGTCTTATGCAATTGGAAGAAAAAGCTTGATAAGGTAACTTTAAGTGCTCACATCTCCCTTGGAACTTTTCATGGAGATCCAAGGAGTTTTAAGAGGTTATTAGGGGTCATTAACATCACATTTTTGGATTTTTTTTGTAGTTACAATGTCCCATGTTCATAAATAATGCTTAATGGCTTAAACTATCTAAAACCCTTGCAAACCCTTGGATAAGGACTAGATGAAGGAAATGAAGATGGAGAGATATCCAAATGGGATTAAATGAAAATTAAAGTATATGGATGTTTTATATGAATATAAAAATACCCTTTTCACCCAATTGATACATTCCCTATCTGTACGGATAGGGTACACAATTTTTTTTAACTTTTTTGTGTATTATGTAGGTTCTAGGAGGTTTCAAGAGATGAAATAAACTTTAGAAGGAATATTGTGACTTAATATAACTCCCCATGTATATTTAATGTTTTATAAAAACTCATAAGTGTTCATACTATCTATTTGATCTCAACCATTCAAAATTGGCAAAGTGAGCAAGATAGTGAAAAGGGTGAAAAGTTTCAAGTAAGCTGATTTTAAGGTGTTCCTGACACCTCTAAGGCCATGGAGGGCCTTTAAAAGTATCATCCAATCCATTTCACATATTTTCATGGAAAACTGAAGCCAATTTTGAGGCCAAGTGTGAGAGGTGACTAAAAAAGGAGTTTTTTTAATTACAGGTAGTGATGGCTCACTTCCAAACGATTCTAGGTGATTACGAATGTATAAAATGCATAAATAAGCATGTATAAAACCATTAAATATCATTACAATCATGATACATATCCCTAGTTAGTTTTGGGAATTTCAAATAGGGGTGAATTATGAAAGTAATTTTCTTGTGCAAAATGAGAACTCTTACACCACATTTCAAGAGTTTCATGACTTGGGGTGACACTCATGCTTCATGACTTTAAATGATAAATTTTAAATTCCATTATCATGCAAATATAACTCCTTTTATCATCTTTAAACTTGTCCTTATGACCTTTGGGATTCTTTCTTCTCTTCTCTCTCTCAAGTTCTATAAAAACTAACCATTTTGGCCTTTGTAATATATGCTCCACCTGAGTATAGTGAAACCCTACTCATTTGCATACCTTGGATCAATAAATACTAATTATTTTGACCTCTTTTTTGACTACTCATATTGTGTTCACTTTAATTATTGATATTTATTAGTGATGACTATTGTTTCCTTAACATTATTGTCTCATTATATCACTTATTTGCATCTTTAAATCTTCTTATTACAGGTCATGCGAAGTGTTATATGAAGTGTCAAGGTTGAGTGAGTTATTATATTAAAATAGTGCCATTTTAGTCCTCTTATCTAATCCTCCTATCCTAGACACTCATCACAACCTCATAATTAAATACTAATGTGTGAAGATTCAGATTAGAGAAGTGTATACCTAGTTAGCCTCTTGATCTCATGTGTGACATGTAACTGGTTGGTAGTCATAAATTAATTTGGTGCATCACCATATTTAGGATATTTTAATTTTAGTTTTCTTTACCTTTTATTTACAATCATAGGTGTAGTAGTATTCCAAAAGTGGTACATCAAGGGAGCTATCCCTATCTATAGATTCACCTCTTATTAGGCTACCTACAGCTTAGAAGTGTTTCAATTGTGCCACTTAGATGAAGAGAGATGAGACATCTCCTCAAAGGGTACAAATCCAAGTGACAATAGGTTTTGGCATGCCTGGTGGGACTCATTATCTGAGAAGTTGAAAGATTTTTGATGTTGTCTTTTAACACATTAGCCTTTAGAGGTATCTATACAAGCATCAATGGTGACTTTGAAGTTACATTAAATGGTTAAGTAGCCCAGGTTTTCCTTTTGAATATTTTTGGTAATTTTTCTTTGTGTTCTTGCTTCCCAATGAAGTTTCATGGATAATTTTTATGTTGAATATGATTTTACACAAGTTGGTGAGGTATCTCAATCTCATGGAATTCCCCATCAGCCTTTGTATGATTCTTATTATCATTGTCATGATCCTTACCAACTCAAATGTGACCCTTAACAATGTTTTCATGAGTTTTATCAATCTTATAACTAGAATTATCAATATCTTGCTCCTCCTAGTCAACCTAGTCACTTCTAAAATTAGTCTATTTCCACTTTCAAGCAAACTATATTGGGCTATAAGAGGTAAATTATAGATATTAAAACACAAAGGGTACATGGTATAGATATTCCTAATCATCTAACTAATAATTTGAGATATTCATTAGAGTTAGTTAAATTAGATTTAGCACCTATTGAGAGAGAAAATTGGCATAAGATCACAAGTGAGATGCTAGATATGAGTGGCCTTGTTTCATCCTTAGAAGATAAGATAATAATTCAAGAGTAACAACCTCACCAAAAACATCAACCCTCATATACACCTCCCTAATATTGATATCAATTCTACTTGACCCCTACTCTTGAGCCCAATTAATATTATCAAAGTCATATTTTTTCCAATCAGTGAAAAGATAGAGTTGGAAAGATAAACGTGGTTTTTGAAGCAAACCTTGATAGGTAGATTGATTTAGCCAATAATTAGATGAATTAGTCCGTATTAACATAAAATTAATTGGAATATAATCCCTCATTTCCCTCTCCCATTACATCCCAATCTCGAGAAGAGACTTTTAGATATGAAATCTTAAGATGGAAACAAGGTGGATAATCTAAGCCTAAGGAGATCCCAAGTTTCTTAAACACTTCATCCACTCCTAAAATTTCATCAATAACTCAAGAAGAGACTCATAATATTAAAATCCTAATATTGAATAAGTTAGTGGAATCATGGGAAGATAAATAGGATAGAATCCTTGATAAAGAATGTGAAGTTGAGAAAGAGCTTGATCCTATGGAAGTCCCTCCCACCCTTCCTAAAGAGACCTCTTATTTTACATATCATCCCTCTTGTACTCAACCTCATGAAGATTCTTATCAACCTAAAGAGAGAATTTTCAAAGAATACATAGCCAAGAAAATTGAAGAGTTAGATTCAAGAATGAAATTGTTGAGTCAAGGTGTAGTGGAAGGTTTAAAGCCAAAAGAAGATCCTATGCATAAACATACCCCATATAACCTTATTCAAGAGAGTATTCAAGATATATAAAAAGTAAATAAAGTGATTTTAAAATGGAAATAAAAAAATGAAGCCATTTTAGCCCAAGTTCTCCCTCCCCTTCCTCAAGAACTCCCAAAAGAATCCCCTAAACTTCATTCTCAATCTGATGTTGATTTATATGTTCCACCTACACCAACTAGTTCATATTGTCCTTAACCTATCACAATTTTGATTGATGTACCTATGGTGTAGGAACCTTAAGAAGAAGATTTTTTTTAAAAATAATTCAACACTTTTTATTCAATAAAACATATATCCTTGGCATCCTCATTGGACTAGGTCATCTAAATACAAAATGCCTAGCATTGGCATCACCAAAGAGGAAAAAGAAATTGAGGTTATTGTAGTCCTTGAGAAGCAGAGTTAGTTTATAAAAATTGAGATAAAAATTGAGATACCTCAAGAGGTTATAAATGTTTAATAAGAGGTGACTTCTTGTGTTGAATCTTTTTATTGTGTTGATATTAAATAAGGTCTTCCTTATGTTAAAGACGAGGAAATCATCATTAGTTCTTCCATCACTATCCAAGATATCATAGGCAAGAAAAATTATATAATAAACCTTGGGATGACTTATTTTAAATCATTATAGAAGGTTTTACTCATATTTAAGGAGGCTATGATCTAGTCAAAAATGGAGAAGGTAGCCTTCACAATCAAGTGATTATGCAAAGAATACACGACTTTTAAATCTTGTCTTTTCAAGAGACATATGCATCCCATGATGATATGTTTGAAATAATAATTTTTTTTATCATCCTATCATCTATTTATGAGGAACATATCAACTTTTTTAAGATAAAACAAGTTTCTATTGCCCTCAATCTTCCAAGGAATAAGAAACTATGCCTCTTGAAGCCATGCCTACCAAGGAGATATAAGTTAATCATGAGATGAAGAGTGGGAAATAGTATGAGGTATGTATAAAAATTAAAGAGGAATAAATTTAAATTTGAGACCTATTTAAGGATGATATACTTGAAATAAAATCAAGTGAAGTGCCAAAAAATAAGTCTGATCTACCAAGCATTCAGTCCAAGGTCCAACATGCTTGGCACTATGATTCATCTCATGAGGAAGAAGATTCAAGGAAATTTTAATTTGAGCCTAGAAAGAAAGTATGATTAATTTATAGTTGTGCATATTTTTTTGTATTTTGATATCCCTAAGTGCTTTGAGCACACATATGTGTCTTGTTATTGTGTCTGATTTGCTTTGTCTATGTCCTTTTTCTTATGTGGTTGAAGTAATTAATTGTCTTGTCTTAGTCAAGACTTGTTGTCAAGTGTCAGGTATTATTGTTTGTCTCAAAATTTAGTTGAATCCATAAGCCCATGGATAGGATAAGGCTACTGATCTTTAGTATAGGAGGCATATTAGCCCTATGAGTCACCAATTTGTTGACCACATTTGACCCTACAAGTCAAATTGGGACCCCTATATGTAAAAACATGATATTTAGGTGTTTTTAGGGATATAATATTTTTTATAGGGTATGTTATTTTCTATTTTATGTAATTTAATGCCATATTATCCTTATTATTAGTCAATTTAATCCTTGTCTTTTTGAGCCATTTAATGGTCATAAAAGGAGTAATTAATGACTTGTACGACATCCTTGGGTAAAGTGAAGGTGTAAAAAGGTGATGAAACATACAATGTGTCTTATTATTACTTAATAAACTTCTTATATCTATTTTTTTTAGATTCTTTAGGAAAAACAATAGTTTTCTTCGAAAAAAGAGGAGTTTGACACTTGTACGCCCCATAAGGGAGCATGACACATGGGATAAGGTTTTGAGATGAATATTAAAATTAATAAAACCCATTTACATGATTGAAATACTATTTAAGTTCCAAATTTGAGTTTAAAACTTTTTTCTCCTTCTTCACCCTTCCATGCACATAGAACTAGTCAATAGGTTTGTACTTGCTACATCTAACAAGGGAGGTTTTAGAAAAATTGATCTTAGGGGTGTCTTATAAACTCAATTATATTATATTTAATGTTTGGTTGTATAATAATGGTGACTTATGCTTTATGAACCATTCTAAATAAGTTGACTTATCTAATTTGCTTGCTAATATGTGCACCCTATAGGTTTTACTCTAGTTTGGATAGTTATGTACAATCTAGCTATTGAGATTGATTTTAGAGGATGTTAAATCCATCCTATAATTACCTAAATGATTGGTTTCATGTTTTAAGGTGTTTTAATAGCAAAATCATCTTAGGTTTATAGATTGGTCTCATTTTAAGATAACACATAAGTTTCCACAATTTTCAAGATCCTCATGCTTTGGCAGTGATTCCAAGGGGTGGAAATAAGCCCATTATCATATTTACAATGTTATATTGATATCCTCCCATTTAAATTTCATAATAAAAATAAATTTTCATGGAAGTTTTAGTCACAAGAATCATGCAACCAATTTTCCTTATGACTATTATACATAGTCAGTCATGGTGAATCATGTGTATAAAACCTGTATGGCATGTTCACAGAGTCGTGATGAAGGTTAAAAAATCATTATTTTATCTTTTATCAACATGAATTAATGTGTTAGGAATTAAAATTATAAAATATGACTATTTTAGTCATATATATCACTTTCATACAGTCTATCATTGGAATGTGCACCTATTGGTACCCTCATAGGACCAATCATATTGAAAGGACTGTCTAGGGTAAGAAAGGTTGTTGATAGTTTATATAGTCTATTTTAAACTTTTTGAAAATTCCCAAGCATCATTGAAACTCAAAAATCATGCATACTACTTGAAGGCTCCTCACTGCCTGCATATTAGATTAACCACCTACATGTGGCTTAATAGGGAACTAAGGTACTTGTATGGAGAAGATTAGACAAGTGGTAAAACTCCATTTTGTATTATAATATGTTGAAAATACCATATAATGTATATTTTAAATGATAGATTTATAGAAAAGGTTAAAAATATCTTCCAAAGGCAAGGACTATAAATTCAGGGCCCTAATCCCTAAAAGCATAATATAGAGGTGAAGGCCATTTGGTAAAGATCATACACCAAAGTTTTCAAAGCTCTTGGTACATCCTAATGACTTTGTATTGTATCCCATACATAGGAAAATATATTTAATTTTTTTTAAGGTGGATTACTAGTGGAGATTAGTAGTTGAACACCTCAAAGTTGCCCATTTAGCCACTAAATTCTCTCACTATCATTTACATGTTTTAAAGCTATAAAGGGATCTTTTCCTCTTATGTTATAATATTAGAATTTTCCACTAGGTTTTAATGATTTTATATGGTTTAATATATATTTAATTACCTAAGTTTCATTTAAATAATATGATGTACTATGTTTTAGACCTTATACACACTTACAGGTCTCCTTTACATCATAAATGTGTATCTATAGGTTGGTTGAAGGATTACCATGAAGTAATGGGATTGATAAATTTGGTGATAGACCTCACTAAAGGAATAAAGGGAACAATTTAATCTTTATAATGGTGTGGATAGATTCAAGGAGGGCATAAATCATACAATAAAGGCTTAGATCATATAATTTCACCTATATAACCCCACATAGTCAACTATAGTTGACTGTGAGGGGTAGAGAGTAAAAGGATTAGGTTTATTGATGTGGATATAAAAAAAAATAATAATAGGTGAAAGTTAATAATATATGATCTAAGAAGATTTTAATAGTTCTGATTCAATGTTTCCAAAGTCTAATTCAAGCATGGTCACTTATAGGTGCCTCACTCAAACAAGAAACACAGTCAGGAAGTACATATAGTCTTGACCAATTAAGTTATGGGATGAGGTATGTGGAAGGTTGAAGTGATGGGAAGATTAATAAAATCCTAATAATTATTTTCATGACCTAAATAATCCATTTCTAGTGGAAACAAGTAGAGAAAGAGTTATGTGATGTAACACATAGTATATATAAGAACCCTGCATACACAATCTATCTTAGATTTTGATGAGTTGAGGGGTATAATGAAATTATAAAGGGAAAAAATTTGGTTTATATTTTCCTTATGACCTATTAAATTTTTTAAAATATTCATTTTTATTTTAAGATAAGGGTTATACCTCATTATTTTATCTAAGAGGTTAGCCAGTCAAGAAAATTATGATTTTGGCAAGACAAGCAAATGAAGCCAAAATGGGTAAGAAAATTGATAGGAGGACATAGGGAAATAAAATAATATATTTTTATGTGTATTTAAGGTTAATGGGTGATAGGAAAAACTCATACAAGCTCATACTTCTTAAAATTGTCAAAACTCTCTTGCACACAACTCAACCAAGTAAGCTCTAACTAGGCCTAGTTGGTAAATGAGAAGAGGAGATGATAAGGAGTGATTGAAGGGTTTTAGGGTGACTTGGGAAGATTAATGACATATAACAAAACATTATATACCTTTCACAGAAGGATGAACCTCAATAGGGTGCTCTAAACCCTCAAGGTTGTAGGTAGGCTTTTTAGGCATGACTAGGCCTATAAGCCAAATGGAGAGTCATTTTAAATTCCAATATGATATGAGAATTATAATACATTTATAAATTTCATTAGTTCATTTAAATTATTCCAAATCTATTTGTATGTATGGGAATTCATGAGTAGTTCATTTTTTAGATCAAAGACAACATTAAGCCTGTGCAAATAGAAGGAAAAGCTCGATAAGGTAACTTTGAGTGCTCATATCTCCCTTGGAAATTTGAATAGAGATATAAGGAGTTTGGAGACGTGATCATGGTTAATTAAAATGAAATTTATGGATTTTTTATAGTTCTAGTGTCCCATCATCATGAACAATCCTTAAGGGCCTAAACTATCTAAAACCCTTGCAAACCCTTGGATAAGGACCCAATGAAGGAAATGAAGATGGAGAGATATCAAAATGGGATGAAATTACCATGAAATTATATGTATGTTTTAGATGAATCTATAAATACCCTTTCCATCTAATTGAGACATTCCCTATCTATACGGACAAGGTATAGAATTACTTTTTTTTGACTATTTTATTCATTATGCAGGTTCTAAGAGGTTTGAAGGGATGAAATAAAATTTATAAGGACTATTATGACTTAATATAACTAACCATGTTCATTCAATTATTTATAAAAATTCCTAAGTTTTCTTACTAGCCACATCATCTCAGCCAGTCAAAATTGGCAAAGTGAGCAAGATGGTGAGAGGGGTGAAAAGCTTCAAATAGGCTAATTTTAAGGTGTGCATAATGCCTATAAAGAAATGGAGGGACTTGAAAAGTTTCATACAATCCATTTAATGTATTTTTATGGAAAATTTAAGCCAATTTTGGTTCCAAGTGTGAGGGTGACTGAAAAAAGAGTTTCTTTGATTGCAGGTAGGGATGGCTCACTTCTAAAAGATTTTAGGTGATTAAGAATATAGAAAACACATGGAGAATCATGTTTGAAATCCTTCCCTTTAATTCCAATCATGATACCTATCCATAATCATTTTTGGGTTGTTTAAATATGGGTGAATGATGAAAGTAATTTTCTTGTGTAAAATGAGAATTCTTATGCCACATTTCAAGAGGTTCATGACTTGGGGTGATACATGTGCTTCCTAACTTTTCATAATATATTAAAAATTTGCTTACCATGAACATGTAACTCCTTTTATCATCTTGAAAATTAACCTTGTTACCTTTGGTCTTATTTCTTCTCTTCTCTCTCTCAAGTTATATAAGAACTAGCCATTTTAGCCTTTATAATATATGCTTCACCTAAGTATGGTGAAGCTCTACTCATTTTCATACCATGGATCAATAAATAATACTGATTTTTACCTCTTTTATGCCTTGTCATATTTTGTTCACTTAAATTATTGATCTTCATTAGTGATGGTTGTTTCCTTAGCACTATTATCTCATTCTCTCACCTATTTGTAGCTTGAAAGCTTCTTCTTGCAAGTCATATGAAGTGTTCTATGAAGTGTCAAGGTTGAGTGAGTTAGTTTATTAAAATAGTTCCATTTTAGGCCTCGTGTATAGCCTTTCTAGTTGAAACACTCATCACAACCTCATAATGAAATACTAATGTGAGAAGACTCAGATTATAGAAGTGTATGCCTAATTAGCCTCTTGGTCTCATGTATGACATGCAACTGGTTGGTAGTCATCAATTAATTTGGTGTTTCACCACCTTTAGGATAGTTTAGTTTAGTTTCAGTTTTCTATTCCTTTTCCTTACAAGCATAGGTGTAGTAGTAATCCAAAAGTGGTACATCAATGGAGCTATCCTTATCTAGAGATTCACCTCATTCTTAGGCTACCCATAGCTTAAAGGTGTTTCAATTATGACACTTAGATGAGGAGAGATGATACATATCCTCAAAGGGTGAAAATCCAAGTGACAACATTAATGTCTTGGTGGCCTTTGATTATTATTGATTTAGCATCCTCCAGACATTTTGACCAAGTGTCTTTGTAACCCCTATAAGGGATAATGTTGCCTAGGGATTTGAGATATGGTATGGATGGGATGATGTTGTGATTAAGATGATAGGATATAGGATGGGAATTAGGAGTATGATTAAGATGGATAATATGATGGGATGGGGAGAAAAAATGGGGTTCAAAAATTACATACACTATTAGATATGGTGGAGGGAGTTATGTATATTGATGCTACGAGATTAAGGGATCCAAGACCTTTTGATTTTCTAATTATTTGATCTTATTTTATTATTTTTGGGAAACCAGAGTCTAGTTCCTAAAAAATAAAGGGTCTAGAATGAATTTAAAAATATAATTTAATGTTTTAAAATATCAAAATTTTCAAATTAATTACATAGGAGAAGGAAATAACTTATCTAGAAAATAGACTGTAATGAATGATTTAGGAGCTAAAAACTATGGTACAAGACTGGGAAGATTTCAAGAATCTAGATTTGTCTTTGGTTTAGTGAAAGGATAGGAGCACCAAAAATAGGACACTTCAAGCTCTGGCTTTATAGTTTAGGTCTTGCCACTATTGTCTAAACTAGTCATAGAGGTCTAAGTTTTCTAGGTTTTGTTCACTGTCCCCATGTGATCATATTTATGAAATTTTAGATCTTGACTATCGATGGAGATCCTTTTATATTTTATTTAATATTCAAACCTTGAGTCCATCTACACAAATGAATAAATAAATACATTAAAAGTAAAAGGGGGAAAAAATGGGTTAGGGGAAGAATGATCACATGATCTAGAACCCCTGTTAGCTTGATCACTACCTACATTATACCTCAAGTCAGGGTCTCAAATCCAATGTAGTTCTCCCTTAGTGAATGTCCATAATCAATGCACACAATAGATGTAAAAATGAAATTTCACCTAGGCCCTTCCTTGATCATGCATGCAAGGCTAGGTGTGATGTAGAATACTGAACTATACTGACTAATTTTTAATTATGTACTATACCAAAGTAGTAAGTGCTAGATATAAAATGTCTTGTGTAGTCTTTTATATAGGAAACTTTTTATTTCAAATTTAGGAGATTTATTCACATTTGGTTGATGTTAAGAAAACTTAAGGATGAAGCTAAGGAGGGTTTAAGACTCATTAAGTGAGGCAAATTGACCATTGAGACTTAAAATACAATTGGATAGGAGCATTGAAAAAGGGACACTCTAGGGTTTAGTGCTATAGTCCAACCCCAATGCTCTTGTCCTATAGGCTTGGAACATGGGGGGATAGAATAATCATGGGAAATGGGATCTGATTGAGTTGGAATTAGATCTTAAAACTCTATGAATGACTGGGAATTAGTAAAAAGGTGACTCAAGCATGAAATGAAACCATAATAAGTAAATCAAACGACATGGCTAAATGTGGAAAAGGCTCATATTCTCCAATTGGAGTCTCTTGTGAAAGGACTATGAGAATACATGATATATGTGGTTTCTTGACCAATTTAGGGTGTATACATTTGCTCCCCTTTTATTCTAATGATGCAATGAAATGAAGTACTAGAGTAAAATAAAGAAAACAAAATGTGTACCTGAACCTACCTACATGGAGATGAATGTGTTATAAAGGGTCCAACTCACTTCCTATCTAGGGAAGTGAATGGAGAGTTGAGTAGTGCCTAAATAATGAACGATTCCATGAAATGGATGCCTCTTATACTGAATCTAAAAGTGGAATCCATGTAACATGGAGGAGGATAATGATTGTCCCCTGTGCTGAATTTGACTAAAATGAGAAATGCTCGAAGGTCCAAAACTAATGTCTACCCTCTATCCCACATAAAATAATGTAATCTAGAATGTGTGTATAAAATATATATGTTATGAAGAGTAAAATGTATTATACTCCCACTCTGAATATCTTAATTGGAAATGAGAAATGATCAAAGGCCTAAAACCAATGTCTATCCTTTATCCCACACAAAATTGTGTAGTCTGAGTCTGGGTAATATAATGAACCAACCACTATAGATGGCTATATGGTATAGCTTGGTGATAACCTAGGTATATTTGGGTGTAATATGAAACTTTAGTCAATGTGTAAAAAGATAATAGCATGTCTTGTCATTCCATCTGTATAATCTTTGATGATGAAGAACATGAACATCTATGGCATGCCCCCAAATTTGGTATGTGAGTGATGTGTATGTATAATTTTGTAATCTATATAACCACATGTGATGTGACCTATCATGCCATTCCCCATGTGAAAAAATGGAGATCAAAACATTATGCTCTACTATCTAGTTTGACAATTGTGTCATGCTATATGAAGTTGTATGTGTCAGATGTGTAGTAATGTACATGCCCTAAAATCTAGTATCTGAGTTTGAATCTATATAAAAGTCACTGTCAATCCATATAATCTAAATCATTGTATCTAAATATTTGTGTAGCTATAAATATAAATCATTATGTATCCATATGATTTGAACCATTGTATTTGAATAGTCTATACATCTATAAACTAAAGGTATATCCCCCTAAATGTCTTGAATAATGTTGAGTGACCCATGTGATTTGAATCACTATATATTTTGACCAATCTGATAATGTAAATATTAGAGGTGTAATAACCATGGTGTATCCATCTATGAGATTGGATGTTTATGTTGTGTAAGTGTATGAATATGAATATTAGGAATAATTACCCCCTTTTGGGGAGAGGGATGACATTTGTGATAGAAGAGGTTGAGCCAAAAGTGATGACTATTGGTGTAGGTAGAAACAAGGTTGGCTTATTATGAATTTATTGAGAAGTTATTTGATTGATTAGACTAAGTTGTTAAAATTAGAACAAGTTTTGATTGGTGATGATCAAGGTGTGTGTCTGGATGCAAGAGAAATATATAGATGTGCATACTATACTAGGTAGATGAGGTAGTAAGAAAGAAATTTTTTAGTGTTATCAAAGGTATCATTATCATGATTCCATAGAATAAAATCATTTGAAAAATAAAGATATGAGGTTCTATTTTTGGGCATAATGGTATTTTGTTTTGAATGAAAAAGTTGTTTGATATAAGAAAATTGGATTGATTCTTGATTCATTTATGCATTGATGAGTTTTGAGATTTGGATCTTTGGAGTGAGATAATGTCAATGAGATGATCACATGCCATGACCTAGTTTGAGTAGTTGGTAGCCTAGGTTGAAGTTGGTGGTGATGTTACCCTGGTGAGTAGCTGAAATGCTTGATTTTTTCTTATTTGGAAGCCTATTTTTGATGTTTTTAGGCTTTTTAAAGTGTCATAGGAAAATTTTGACTAGTTCCAATGCTCTTATCTATGAGTCAACACTCCTATCTAGGGTTTAGTACTAATGTCTAGGTTTTAGTGTACCTATCTAGTGCTGGAGTCCTTTTTATAATGTTGTGTTCCCTTAGGCTTGATTTTTTGAGATTCTAATTTGTTACCTATTGTTGTATATCTTGGCTATTTACTTGGCATGGTTGACTAATATATATGTTATTTTCTAGTGTTTTTTAGGTCAAGGTATGGATGAGGGAGCTCTATAGATTTCAAGTGATGGAGACATTGAGAATGTTACAATTGTTTGATGATGAGACAGATGTCATGGATAGGGTAGGGCTGGGTCATGTGCGTGACCTAAGCATATTGTAGTGGGATAGGTATCTAATTATTTCCTTATGTGAGAAGTGGAATGTAGATACATGTACTTTCTAGCTTCCTATAGGGGGATTACTATGACTTTGGAGGATGTGTATTACATTTTGCATTTGCTAGTTATTGTGTGTGACATTGTAGGATGACATGGGCGTTGATGCTTTTGATCATGCATCCTTGTATTTTGATAGTGTACCTTTAGGTATACATCAAAGAGGTAGTGATAATGATGTGTTTATATTAGTTAGAATAAATTATAGTGTTTCACATCTATGAAAGTGGTTAGCCATGTTGTTGGCTTCATTTGTTGCTATGGATGGGAGTGGAGTGTCGATTGCATTTAGGATGCATAAGATTGTATGATTGTTAATAGTGTTGAGGTATATGGAACTATGTTCTCATGGGTTATGACTATTCTTTCCCACCTATATAGGTATTTTTACAAGTTTACATAAGAGGCATTTAGTAGCACATTGAGTGTAGCGATGCTATTACATTGGTAGGATTATGAACACATAGAGGTTGTAAAACTAACAAAATTAATGAGGGATAGGTAGGAACCTCCACAACCATTTTGGAAGTGGTGTATAATTACATTGGATATCTGATCTCCTAGGATATATCATTATATATGGGTGTTAGATAGACTGGTATTACATGACATTATATGGAGGCCATATAAAGGATTTCCTAGGTGGGTTGAGGGTAAAGTACATTTATGGTATATGAGGGTCAACTATTAGATACATGACCATTGGGTTGGAGTGTATAATTTATTTTATTATGAGTGAATGACTAGATAACTTGGGGTACCACAAGATATACCTCCTATAGCATGGGTATGGGAGAGGAGTGCACAAGCACCAATAAGGGTATGATCTCATGCAAGGCCTACTGAGGCTGAGTTAAAACCATTAAATTTGGATGCATGAGATGAAACTATAAATATTATAGATGTAGATGATTTTGGATGTTAAAATACATATACCACATGGTGGGATAGGCATTGATGGGATCAATTGTATCTTATTGATAGATGGGATGCTCTTGAGTATGAGGATCTTGCACTAATCTAGATGATGGGAGGTAAGAAGAAATTATATTTTAATTGTGTAAAAGTTTATGATTTTTTAGTTTGATCTCAAATCATATAGCTAATTTAATGTCTTAATTTATGTGTAGGTAGAGTGGGATGTGTTCAGGATGAAGCATAGGATAGTGCAGGGAGTGGAGATGATGAGTATTAAGAGACCATCATTGAGTCAACACTTTGAGAGCTTACATGGCATGTAACTAAAAATTATATGGAAGAGGGTTTGATAGAGTGAGAAATAGTTACAGTTGGTCTTTATGATAATTTTTTTGATAGAGATACTATAGCTATAGCTACATATGTTAGGGTAGTGAGAGAGAGAAATGAGCTAAGGATTGAGCTAATAGGCATAGGATGCCTCCACTAGATTATGGATCAATCAGTATGAGGATTATGAATGAGTACACATAGATTCAAAGGAGATATGTAGATTTTCATGAGGATCATGATTAGCTATTGGAGTGAGAGAATCATTGTAAGAGGCATTTGGGAGCTCGAGGAACTGTGGGGTCATTGAGTGCTAGAGTTGATTATGGGACTACTACTGGTGGGTAGAGTGAGACTAAGAGTGAGGTAATGATGCCCATTTATTATTGATTGTACCTTAATATGATATATATGTTTTGAAAACTTCATTACACACACACACACACACACACACACACACACACACACACACACACACACACACACACACACACACACACACACACACACACACACACACACACACACTCACACACACTCACACTCACACACACACACACACTATTTTGATTTTGACTCATGCACATTATGTTATGGAATTTAAAGTATGTTGTTATATTTGTTGCAAATGGTTGATTATAAATAGTTAATTTAGTATTGATTTTGAGATTGCATATGTTTGGTAAGATGGAAATTTTGGAATGTGAATTTATTATTCATGATATTGCAAGTTCAATGTTAGGTTTGATTTGTAATCATTTGTGAGCAAAAAAAATTGTTGGCTTTGTAACTGGGAAATTGTTTTGATAAAGTGAATTGGTCTAAGATTAGAAAAAATAGGGTATTGGTAAGGTCTAGAGTTGGATAATTTATTTTGGATGGGGATGGTTATTTAGAAATAGGAATGTTAGTTGTTAGTATAAGGGGATGTAAGAGAGAATTTTATGCTCAATTCCCCAAGAGTGGCTTAGAGATTACAAAGGATGGTTCTTTGGATCCATCATTGCCCACTAAGTGAAGCTATAAATTGATACTAGTATGAATGTGTGGCGTATCACGAAGTGAAGCTATGAAATGATACTAGTATGAATGTGTGTTGTATCACTCCATGTTATATCCATATTTGAACCCTGATGGCCAATTGAACAAGTGACCATACTATTCATGTTGTGAAAGAACATATATTATATTTGATACTATCTACTATGAACTAACTATAGTCGTGCATGAAAACTCTACCAAATGTAAACTTACTAGATGTGCAGCTAAATCTATGTGATGTGAAGAATGCTCATCTATCTGTAATCATAGTGGATTTATATGTGAAATAGTACCTTGTGGCCTCTATTATGATACATATGAATGAGCGATAGATTGAGATAAAGCTAAAACCTATGATGGCTACCTGTCTAATCTCAATCATAGTGGGTTGCTACATGAAATGGGCCTCTAAAGTCTTTGCCATAGTGAATATCTCTATAGATAAATACTCTATGATGTGGGTTCATCTAATCTTAATCATAGTAGGTTACTACATGAGATAGGACCCAAAAAACTTGATTGTAGTGAATATCTCTTTAGAGTGGTACTCTACTATGTTACCTATGATTGTGATGGATATATATATATATATATATATATATATATATATATATAACTACACTATGTACTCCTCTTACTATAGTGCTATTTGTAGGCTTCTCTTATTGTATAGGTTTCCAAACCTTTTGAGTAGGTGGAATAGGAGATCTCCTATGAGGCTCTTTCTTAGAACCTGCATTACTCTCATGATGAGTGACTGATGATTCTTGTAAAGGAATGTCCTAGGATGACTGAATCATGGATGAATGAGGTATATTGTTCCATGATGGAAGAGATCTCAGTTACCCTTATGTAAATGCTATGATGTCATTATCAATACATCTATTAATACAACCCTTGAGTCCATAACAATAATTATCTCTATGTTCATAGAGATGATGATACTTGTGAAAGGGCTAATGTGGCTATCTATGTAAGAGATGTGGATCTCATCGATGAGTAGAAGGTAATGTGATTAACCTCATATCTAGAAGTTATGATAATATGACACATGGGCTATCCCATTCTGAATTAAACTATAATGGTGCCTTGTTGTTCTTTATAGTGCATACTATAGGTTGTGTTCTAGAAACTAGATCTCTATTCTTATCTGGTTGTTTTCTGGTTGTGGTTTCCTATCTTGTTTAGGACATGGTGTATTTTGTGTGCTAAGAGCTATATATGGAGGTATTACTATGAAATATAGATTAATGTGATCAATAGAATCTACCTCAATCAATTTTAATTTATTTTCCAATGCTATAACTGTATAGCATAAGTGTTATGAAAAAGACTTTATATGATATAATAGATGCTCAAGGAGTGGTTGATGAATCCACTTAATAAATATATGCTGAATTTCTAAATATATTGGTTTATAGATCAATCTTAGCATGTGATTCTTGAATTGTAAGATATAATCACTAATTGGCTCTAAATTATTTTGATGAAATGTGTCAAGTTTATCATATGTAACATGAGGACCCATGTTTGGTATGCAATATCTAAGAAATGCCTCCTTTAAGTCATCATATGTGTGTAAGGAGCCAATGGGGAGTAGATAAAAGAACCAATTCTGTGTTTCCCCCACTAATATCTATTGGAACAACTTGAGTAAAATAAAAGGACTTGCATGAAATGGCAAATCATTTTGAAAGGCTTGAAGGTATATGAATGGATCTCCAATTCCATCAAAGTGAGGTAATGATGGTATCTGGAAATTCTTAGGCGATGAATCTTTTAAGAATTTATTTGGAAGAGGGTTACCATGTAAATCATTGGCATCCATCCAAGACTTATAAGCCTTATTTTCTAAGGTGAAGATATGTAATTGGTGTTGTACTTCACCTATTGCGTGCATAAAATAAATAATATCTTGGGATGGTATATTTAAATCTAGAATTGGTTCATTTAATCATTGAATTGGATCATCAAATTAGCCATGGGAATGCTAAATTTGGCAATTGGATCATAGAGAGGGGGTGTGCTCACTTGAACCTTTGGAGGAATGGTAACTTGGACCTTGGTAAAGGGATGTGGGATACAATTATCTTTAGGTGAAGACTAAGAAACAAGGGCTACTATAGTAGGGGGTGACTTGGGAGATTCATTGGTCTCTTTATGTTTTAGTGAATCACATTCAAATTGAGTAGAGGATGTGATGTTATCCTTAACATGTGCATTGTTTGAGATAGAATAATGCATAGGAGTAGAAACAACATTTGATAGTGCATTCTGTTTGAGAGGAAGAGTTAGAAACATGAGATGCATTTTCTTCTTCACTATGTATATAAGAATCATCATTATTCAATACATTATCATAGATGAAATATTATTCATGGTCACTCTCATTTTCATATTCATTATCACTTCCATTGTCACTAGGGAAAGGTGTAAGAGAAAAACTTAATTCTTTTCTAATATGCAATAAATTTCATGCGAATGTGGACATTATGTGCATCTATGTTATCCATAGCTGGAATTTTTTCATTATTTTCATTTTCACTATGAGAAGTATGAGCACGAGAGTTATCATTTAGACATTCTTTTGATAAATTAGAGTTGAGAGCATGAGATGCATTATTTGAAATATGCATTGGCAATTTGAGTTTATTGCATTATATTGTTGTATTTTGAACATAGAAGTAACAAAAGAGAGTGAGATATTAGGTTCACATGGAAGAAAATTATCACCAATAAGGGGTTCACTTGGAATTGCATGACTAATTTGTTCATTTGGTATGTTGTGCATAGGAAAATGAGGTGAAAAGTACCTTTTCCATTTATCAAAATTATTTTCTTTACAAGAGAGAATAAAAGAGATAGGTTTGAGAGAAGAAGATGCATCTACTTTTACTTCACTATCACTTTCACATGTATCATCATATTCCTCATTACAACAATAGTAATTATTTTCATTGTAAATGAAATCATTTATCCACATTTTTAGCTAATGTGCAATATTTCAAATTTGTCCATTCATTATCATAATTATGATAAAAATTTAGAAATTGATCTATGAGATGAGAGGGAATAAGTACCTTAGTGGCCATTTTATTTCTTTCACCAAAAAGAATATGTAAAAAAACTAATAAGAAAATAAATGCAATAATAACTACTAACATAGAGATTTTGAAAATATTTTTGGCACTCTAAACAATTAGTAAAAATTACAAAATATATTTCTAAAGATTTTAAGGAAGGCTTGGGGTTTGAGGACCTAATTTATAAATCTAGTGTTTTGGGCTAAGATTTTAGAATTTTTGAAAATTATTACAATAATTTAAATTCTAAAAATAAATTTGAATGAGATAAATGCTCAAAAATTTATACAAAAATTAGAAATTTAAAATTAAATTTTTCCATAAAATAATTACTCATATTGAGATTTTGAAAATATTTTTGAAACTGCAAACAATTTTCAAAAATTTCAAAATATTTTTCTAAAAATTATAAGGGAGAGAGGCTTAGGGTTTGAGGACCTAGTTTGGAAATATAGGGTTTTTGGCTAGGGTTTTTATTTTTTTGAAAATTATTGCAATAATTCAAATTCTAAAACAATATTTGAATATAATTAATGCAAAAAAAAAGTTATACAAAAATTTGAAATTTAATTTTTGTACAAAATATGAAGGAAAAGCCTTTAAGGTACATAGGGTTCTAGATTTGTTGAAGTAAGTCAGGTTCACCAAATGTTTTATTATTTTTGGGAAACTAGGATCTAGTTCCTAAATAATAAGGGGTCTAGATGAATAGAAAAATCTAATTTAATATTTAAAAATGTAAATTAATTTAAATTAATATTATTTTTATGAATTAATTACATAGGAGAAGGAAATAAATTATATAGAAAAATAGGCTGTAATAAATGATTCAGGAGCTAGAAACTATGGTGCAAGACTGGGAAGATGTTAAGAATATGTATCTATATTTAATTTAGTGAAAGGATAATATCACCAAAAATAGGACACTTCAGGGTATAGTGCTATATTTTAGGTGCTACCATTGTCCAAATCGGTCACAAAAGTCTAAGCTTTTTGGGTTTCGTTCATTATCCCCATGTGATCCTACCTATGAAATTTTAGATCTTGACTATCAATGGATATAATTGTATATATGATTCAATATTAAAACCTTGATTCCATCTACACACATAAATTAACAAATAAATTAAAATAAAAAGGGGGAAAAATTAGGTTAGGGTAAGAATGATCGCATGATCTAAAACCCTTGTTGTCTTGATCACTGCCTACCTTAGCCCTAAAGATAGGGTCTTAGATCTAATGTAGTTATCCCATATGAAAAATTCATATTTAACATGAAAAATATATGTAAGAATGAAATTTTTCCTAGGCCCTTCCTTGATCAAGCATGCAAGTCTAGGTGTGATGTAGAATGTTGAGCTATACTATTGACTAATTTTTAATTATGTATTATGCCTAAGTAATAAGTTCTAGATATAAAATGCCTTATTTAGTCCTTTATATAGGATACTCTTTATTTAAAATTTGGGAGATTTATTCACATTTGTCTAACATTAGGAAAACTTAAGGATGAAGCTAAGGAGGGGTTAAGACTCATTGAACAAGGAAAATTGACCATTGGGACTCAGAATACAACTGGATAGCAGTACTAGAAAAATGATACCCTAGGGTCTAGTGCTATATTCCAACCTTAGTACTCCTATCCTATAGGCTCAGGACCTAGGGGGATGGAATAAGCATGAGAAATGGGGTCTAGTTGAGCTAGAATTAGGTCTCGAAAGTCTATGGATGATTGGGAATCAATACAAAGGTGACTCAAGCATAAAATAAGACCATGATAAGTAAATAAAAAGACATGGCTAAATATGAAAAAGGCTCATATTCTCTAGTCAGAGTCTCTTATGAAAGGACTATGAAAAGACATGATATGTGTGGTTACTTAACCAATTTAGGGTGTATATAGATCAAATTATTAAGAGGATGGTCGATTTATGATTATTTACTAATTGGATTTGTTTTTTACTACCCCTAGTGCCAAATTTTGGGCTTTACCATAGGGGATTAATTTTTGACTTGATATATAATGATTATTTTGACTTTGATAACCCCTTAGTACTTGATATTAGACTTTTCTAGGGGAAGACATTATTTGATTAGGCTGATGATTTGAATTTTCTTTATTATGATTTAGGGGATAAAATATGACTTGATCATGATTAATGAATTTAAGAATATGGTCTTGGACTATTGTATTTATGGCATGTGATATTAAATATAGAGAGGAATCTAATGATGCATGTTCTTGTTCATTCCCTTCATGGAGTGGGATATAGGAATTATGGAGGTGAGGTATATGGTGAATGTTGGGTGATGGACTAAGGGTATAATGGGAAGCATAGTCCTCATAAAGGTCACTAGGAGACCTAGCCTCAATGTTGGATAAAATGTCCTAAAAAATCATAAAAGGATCATTAAGACCAGTTGTAGTATATGCATCTAAAGTAAGATCAAATTAACTCTGAAAACCTTTAATAGATAGAGCTTGTAAAAACTTTATTATAAATTCATCATCCTAATTGAGATCAAAAGGTATGTCTAGTGATTGGTTATCATCCAAATTGGAGGTATATTCATCAGGGCAAGCATAGTGATCTTCTACCATAATATTGATTAGGGATGATGTTTCTAATGAGGAATCTGACATAGACATTGGTGTTACACATGATCCTAATGTAGATGGCTTTGATGCTAATTGTGGTGTACATGACTTTATGCTGCTAGTAAAGGATGGAGTGTCTATGATTGTCCTCTTAATGGGGTTTTTTATGGGATGTGTCAGAGGGAGATGATGGATGAATAATGGGCTGAGCAAAGATAGGTCTATGAAAGGATTCATAAGGGAATGGAGGATGAGGATTATGGGGAATAAACTCGTGTTTAGTGGAAGATTGGTCAAAGATGGGAGGATTATGGAAAGTGGATGTGATGTATTAACCTTGAATTAGAAGGGAAAGGGATTGATTGTCATTAGGAATGGGATCTTGGCATTCCTATTCATGTTCCCCTAGGGATGTAGATACATCTGACTCATCCCTCATATATTGTGCATAATCTTTTAGACATAATCTTGGAAATTTTGATAGCATTTAATGAAATTCCCCTAGGTCTAATGATAGACATACTATCAATTTGTTTTATACCAAGAGGGCTTAGTCTTGGTAGGATTAAGAGGTCATATGGGTGGATAAACCATCATGTTAGTGATGACTAGTTCCTAGAACAGGGTTACCAAGGATATATGAAGGGAATATAAAGACCCACTTTACTTTTTGATTTTGATGTGGAAGCATTAGACTTCATATTAGATGGTGTTTGCTGTGGCTAGGTGTATGGATGTGTGGACAAGATTGGATTCCCTTTTCTAGTAGGGGAAGGGGTAGATGATTCACTATGACTAGTAGATAGGGGATTGGAAGGAGAATTACATGAAGGGGTTTGTGTAGGAGGTGAAATAAGTTGAAGGGGTCAACACCTATAGGATGTATAACACCCATCATAATGAATTAAAAAAGGATGTAATCCTTGTTGGTAGCTATGTATTGGTCTATAAAAGTAGGGTTGAGGTTCATGGTGGTGGGTTTAAAATGATGAGGGAGTGGTGATGGATTATGATTAGTAGATAGAGGATTTTATTTTAGATGGGTACGAATTGGGGCCAAGGGGTTTTAAATAGGGTTAGTAGATGGTGGAGAGTATTGGATAAGGGTTGATGTTGGACTTGTTTGGGAGGTGACTTTAGGCTTATGGAGTCAAAATCATCAAGAAAGTGAGCACCCATCTTCCATATCCATAAAAGGAATTCATCTTTATTCTCTATGATGTATTGATTAATTAGGGTGACTGCATCAAGGAAGAATAAGAATAATTTTATGGGGTTATGGGATGGTGATTTGGGGTGAATGGGATAAATGTCTAAGGGTAGGTGAGTACCTAACTCTAGTGTCTACAAAAGTAATTCATCCTTGTAAGCTAGGTTGTATTGGTTTACAAAATTTGGGTCCAAATCCATGGGAAAGATGGATGATGATATGAAGGTAGACTAAGTTTTTTTTGAGCTAACAGGATGAATGATGATGAGGATGGGATAGACTTAATGGATTAAAGACTATGATCAGATTTCAAATTGGTAGTATAATAGGTGTTAATGACCTATCAATGATGTCTAGTTTTCAAGATAGTAAAGAGGAATAGGAGATGTGATGGGTACCTATATTCAAACTAGTAAGAGGATGATATGATGGATGTTAGTTATTAATAGGGAAAAATTACTAGACTAGAGATGATTAATAGTTGATGGGTTACTATATTGATATCAACAAAGTGATAAGATGCTAGCAAGATATTGACTATCGTATGAGATTTGATTAAAGGATGAATGATAATGAACTAAAGTGATAAGATGATAGGATGATATGACTAGCTCAATACCTTAAAATAATTTATTTGATTTGGGATTGGGTAGGATTATATGAGGAGGGTGAGTATGATGATAGGATAATGTGACAAGGATAATTATAGATGATGGGTGATGATAAGGGATAATACAAATGGGATGGGAATGGTTTAGATCCATATGTGACTTAAGGAGCCAATTAGGATAAGAGAGGATAGTGGTAGGCTAGATGGATAATAAAGACAAGTTCAAGATAAATGATTGGTTATGGATATAGATAAAGGGGTGGATGATAAGAGAAGATACATAGGTGATGGGGATGATGATTGATGATAGGTGTGACTAGGATAGGAGGTGACTAAAATGATGTACAAGAGAACAAATTATGTACAATTGATGAGATAAGGATATATAAGATGATGATGTTGATATGTGAGTGTATGAGGTGATGGGTTGATATGGTTAGGCTAGGAGGGAAGATAGACAAGATGAGGGATGAGATAATAATATAAGATGACAATGATATGCAAGGTAAGATGTGGGTGACAAATGGATATAACAAAGACAAAGGATATATAAAAAGACTATGTATAATGGGATGATGACATATGATATACAAGGTGATGATAGGATAATATGGGAGGATGAGGACTATGGATGAGGTGGAATTAGGACAAGGCATGAATAGGATGATGAGTGGATGTAACTAATATGGGAGATTGGGATATGATTAGTAGAATGTATAAGAGAATAAATTATGTACAAGGGGATGAGATTAAGATTTTACAAGATGTGATTAGGATGTAGGGTGATGATTAGGGATGGAATCAAGATGGTGATTATGATAAGATGGGGGGTGATAGGGGGTATGATAAATGATAAGTGAATATTTTTAGACAAGATGGGAGATGGAATAGGACTAAGACAAAGATAGACAAAGACAATATGTATGATGGGATAATGACAAGGATGTTGATTAGGATATATACAAAGGATGAGGGAATAAAGATGTGGTAATGATATACAAGATCATATGTATAAGAGACCTAGCTAGGATTAGATAGGTTTTAGTTGAAGGATGATTTAGATCACAAACATCATAGGTTTTAACATAACATACACTTGAACAAACAAGCCACAACCTATGATTAGTAAAATGATGGTGTGTAACCTAATGCCCACACCATCCAATGGATTCAAAAGTGAGGTTGTAGGCTAGTGATCTATTATGTTATCAACCAAACGCTCTCAACTTTGATCACACATGATGACTACTTTGGACCTGATATTAACTCTTATAATGGTACACCTATTACAATTAAAGGCTCCTATACTAGGTATACACAAGATATCTAGGTGAGTACCTTATATAAGTGAAGGTATTTTGGGGCCCAAGTCCATATAATATGCTATTTGATTACTCTATGTCTTGGAGTTTAACCTCCCCTCACTCCATAGAACCCTTTATGGGGAATTTTGCTTAGGCTGTAGAGATAACTATCTTGATTTTTAGACTCCATTGGAACATAGAGTTTAGGTGATATGTGGTGATGAAAAAAAAATCACCAACCCCCTAGAAAATAAAAGAGAAGGGGTTTATAGGAAGTTTTTTTATCTCCAAATAATCTCCATAAAGATGCAAGGGAGAGAGGATATGCTAACTATAGCCCTGAGAAACAAACAAGCAAGCAAAAAGATTAATTTGTCGATTAAATTGAGATGTATGATTATATACAAATATCAAAGATAATAATATACACAAAAATAATATATACAAGACAAAATGGATTAAATTGATTCAAAATTATTTTAAGAATGCCAAAACAATTCTTTAATAGGTAGCCTGCAAGATAAAGGTTAGTAGTTTTAATTTGGCAATTTTAAATAGACAACTTGAAAGACAATGATTAGTAGTTTCAATAATTTAATCTTGAGGGGAAACCTCTAAAAAAAATTGTTAGACCCAAAATATGTCTTTAAAAATGATGATAGTAGAAGAACAAAATATCCTCTTACCCCTAAAAAAACAAAATGTATTAGTCTAATATGCCTTAATAAAACACCCTAAGATTTTTTTGATTTGGATTTATAATTTATTTGGGGTGAGAAAGACATGATGCAAGGGTCTAGGGGTGACATGCCTCAATAGGGTCAAGGGGTAGCACCCCTTATGGGGTTAAGGGGTAGAGCCTATTGCAGGGTTTGGAGGCAATTTGGGCTTTGCAAGAGGATCAAAGTGACTAAAAATTCATAAAAAATGCACTCAAAAAGGATTAAAAAATCAACACAAAATCACAAATACATAATGCAAAATCACAATTGGGGGGTCAAAATCTCTACTTACGAGTTGTAATATTGTAGGTGAGATATGACCATGATGGTTACCTAAAAAACCATGCTTATATGGATAATACTGTGACTAAGAAAAACAATATCTCTATTCTCTATAATTTTATAGTTGCGATTTTGTTATAAACCACAAACTATGACTAAAGATGACAAAATCATAACTGCAAATAAATTGATAATTGTGATATTATTAGCAATGACAAAACTTCTAGATCTAGATATGTTTGATAGAGACAAAGGTATAGATTGTTTAAATATAAAAAAATGCAGATGATAAATGTCATATTATATATTGATTTATGATATATTAAATTTTGATTAACATGGGCATAAATCCAAAATAAATGTACAAAATATAGAGATTACCTTAGTTACATTTTTGCCTGAGTCTATCCTGTATGATATAGAAATGAATAACAAACATAATAAGATTTTAAAATGACAAAATTTGCAAAGTCATGAATAGGATTACAATACCATAGCTTATCAAGATAATATTGTGACTCTGAAAAGGTCGTGACTTATGGTTTCATTAGAGATCAGAAAAAGAGGTAAAAAATCTATGTTTATTTTGATCTTCAATTGATTCTTCTTACCTTGCTAGCCCTATAAAGCACACAAACCATACAAGAAAACCATACAAAGAGAAAACTAAGGTACAAAATTGGGGTTATTCAATAGATATGGATTTAGAGCAACAAAACTCCAAAAACATTAGATGGAAGACTTATATTAAGGATAGAAATTCTTGCAAAGATAGAATGTCAGAATAGACCCTACAATAGTTAATAGTAAATGCTTTTATGGGAGATTATAGTACCATGATTCATTGGCCCAATCCTACAATTATCAAGATGATATCACTAATGTGTGAGTCATGATATTGTGGCTTGAGTTTTGTTTGTTGAAGTCTTTTCGAATGCATTTTTTTACCTTAGTTGTTGCACATAGAGGGTTAAGGATCTGAAAAAACACAAAAACTTACACAATGAGCACACAAGGGGTTAGAGAGGATGATAAATCAACTAATAATGTTGATAAGCCTACACTTGTTCTTAGAACTGATAATATCATGACTATCATTGACAATATCACAACTTAAAGAACAAAGTCATGATTGGGTAAGTCATGGTATTATCAAAAATAGACTTGCAACATAAAACCATTAGTGGTTTATAAATTTGTGACTTGGATCAGCAATATCATGACTAGCCAAATAATATCATGACTATCGAATCACGGTATTGTCAAAAAACAAAAATGTACACGGTTAAGCAAAATGGTTAGCAATTAAGTAGATAGTTAAAGCAATATCATAACTTATGATGATAATATAATTATTTCTCAAGATATTATCATGACTACCAATGCAATGTCATGACTATAAATTGTACACATAAAATTTCAAATAAATGAGATTTTCTTAATTCAATTAACCCTACAGGCTAGCAAAAACAACACCAACAAGAAAAACTGATTAAATGGGAGCAAGTCCCACCATGGTCACCAAAATGTAATTCAAACTCAAAACATGAATTATCTATTAGGAAGGATTCATGAAACAAATTAGAATGATATAGACCTTACCAAATTCCTTGCTTCATATCACCTCCTTCTAAGATATTGTAATGGATTTGTGATTGCATATTAGACTCAGATTTTTGGCATAGTGATGGTATGATAAAAGGATTTTGATGATTGATGAAGGATTGATTCAAGGACTAATTTATCATGGATTCCCTATGAGCCTTTTCCTTGGCTTCCATGAAGGAGGAGCCTTGGTTATATAGATTTTAGGAAGGATGATCAAGGGTTGATACTTGAAGTTGGATGAGGAGATCCAATGGCTATAGATTATTCAAGGAATATTAAATTCCTTAGAAGTCTTTAGTTTAGAGACTTCTAGAGACTTAGAGGAGCTTCTCCAATTCTAGAGACTTCTTGATTAGTTTAGGGATAATGGAGGATTAGGTGAAGGTTACATAGGGTTTATGTAGGTGATTAGGGATTAGTGATGTAGGAAAGGTTAGGGTGTAGGTTAGTAGGTGGGTAGGTAGGGTTATGGGAATTTAAAATTCCCATATAATAGATAACTAGGATTAGTTTAGAATAATAGGGATTAAGAAGAATTAATGGAGTGGGATGAGATAAGGTTAATGAATGTAGGATAATAGAAGGGGGATATTAGGCAAATGGTTAGGAAATGGGGATAAATTAGTGGAATAGATTAGAATAAAATGGGATTAGCATAATTAGTGTCAACTAATAGTAATATTAGTGATGTTAATGAAATGAGTGATTTTAGGTGTATAAAGATAGCATTAATATTCATAAAGGAGATATTGGGAAGTGATATAAGGTGATAAAATGGAAGAAAGGAATAATAAGGGCAATGCATAAATCCTTCATGGGGATAAAAACTCTAATCAATTAGGCAATATTAAGAGTTTTTGAAATCAACAACCTATAAAACCTCACCTAGGAAGCATGAGCTTAAGATAAAAATTGAAGTATAAAGATAATATCATGATGGTTATATGAATGAAATATTAACTGATCCTACCTTCCCAATATATGTTCCCATTCATAAAGACACATTATATATCCATAAATATGTTTTGAGGATTTCTTACTTACATCAGAAAGTAGGTGGCACTAAATGATATAAATGAGTTCTTGTACCCCAATCTATTGGTTGCACCCCAATGGACCTTAGCTTTATTATGAGGCCAACTATTGAGTTTAAGCTTCAAATAGGATATAGGGACATTACAATTATATTATAATGTATTTTAGTGTGAATTGAATTTTTAAATATATTATGCCTTTTAAAAATTCCTTTTTATTTTTATTTTTATTTTATATATCTTTCTCTTTTGACCTTTTTGTCTTTAAAAAAATTTCTTCCTTCATGTAGGTTCAAAAGTCTAACAATCAATGTTAAAGATGAATAACATAATATATATTATGCATAGTTTTTGAAGAAGATAACTTAAAGACCAAGAATCTTAGATACTCCTAGGCTTATACTTTAAAAAATAGTGTAATATTGAAGCTAAAGTAAGTGTGCCTTAAGTGAAAGAAATAAATGGAAAGGTGGGGATCATTAACTATCCTTTCAAAGAATTTAAAATGATTATATTATAGTAGCTAATCATAGGATGGGATATTTTTGATTTTTAAGTGACTAAGAAATAAGTATCTAAAATTACATAAACACATAAATAAAATTTCATGAAATGTGAAAATAAAGATGAGCCATAAAAGCCTGAAAAATAGTTCTATCACAATAATTGATCATTGTGAAAATTGAGAGGGGAGAAAATAAACCCAAAAGAGAGATACATGAAAAAATATATACTAAGGAATATTAAAAGAACCAATAGATAAAAAAATGAAGGGATAAATATAGAAAGTAAAGATACAAAGGAATCTAAAAAGAATCAATGGCCAAATAATACAAATAAGTGTAATATATGAAGGTGATCAACAAGTGTAATAAAGTAAATAACATGGAATAAAAATGTATATGGAGATAATATGTAATGATAAATATAGTAATGCAACATCAAAACATGTGATGAATGTAAAGTAATGAATATGATAAAAATAATATTTAGCCACAAATAACTCATAATATGTTTCACACATCATTATAAATCATAAATATCTCATTGTAATTGATATCTAATCTTAACCATAATATCTTATTACTTATCAAATATCTACACGAGGAATTCCTTGTGAATTTCCTTTGATGGATAAAGTAAGAATGTTAGGATGAGGATGAGGCTGATCTTCCAAATGTGCGTAAAATAAATATTTTAGCTATAGATGTGATTTTGGTGATAGGGTAGGATAATCCTTCATCATGGGGGTGTCATGTGATTACTTATAGGTATCATGCGGTAAAGGCCTTGGAAACATATTGAAATACTGATGTACAACTCTACATCTATATGAAAAATGGGTAGAACACTCATGCCCAATATAATACATGTCCCTATTCTTGGGGATGTATTATTGAGTCACGTTTGGAGGATTAATAATGTTAATTTACTCAAGATTAAGTGCATCTAAATACTATTTATTGAACCCAACATTCCCCTTACTGTTTTAAAAAAATAATGAGGACCCATATTTATTTTGATTTGGCCATTTTTTTTAAGTTTTCATCTTTGTTCTATGGAATTTTTATCGGATTGATCCTTAATCTCAATACTCAAAAGTAAAAACAATGATATTTTACATTTAGGACTAAATTAGTAATGTATTTCAAGATTTTTGTACTTATGCAAGTTTTGGGACTTGGTTTTATTCAAAACTTTTGTTCTTCATGATTTTGGTAGTCAAACATTTTTTTTGATACTTAAATTTAGAGAATTTTGTATTGGTATTTTTTTAATTAGAGAAATTATTCAGGACTTGTTCATCAAATAATTTGTTCAAAATAGTCTTCATCAAATTTTGTACTTTAGAGGTTATGTTCAAAGGTTTTGTTTGGGACTTGTTTATCAAAAAAATTGTTCATGATTTATGTTCATGGTTTCCCTTGTTCATAGTTAGTTTTATTATTAAATCCTTTAAGATTTTACTCAACAACATTTTTGTTCAAACATTTTTCTTAGACATTTTGTTTAGATGTTATTTTGAAGGATTTGGTCTTTGAATAATTTATTCAAGTTTGTGTTCTAAGCCTTCAATTCTTGATAATCATTAGATCAATCCCAACATGAAACCTCAATTCCAACTATTGAAATCCCTATAGACTTAGCTAACAAAGCATAGATACTTCTTGACACTTGTCAAAGATTGTAAATATGTGGTTTCCCTACCAACTAAACTAATAAGGTTTTAATTGTGCTGATAAAGCAAGAATATGAACATTGGGCATTATAAATGCATGAATTGGAATTGAATACACAAGTCTATATCAATTACTTATGGTTATTGATGTGTTCATTTGATCACAAGCAAATTTTGAGGTCAATTTATACTCTATGAATAAATCCCTGGCCACCTATGAATCAATTACAAGGAAGCAACCAATAAAAATGAGTTTTCACAGTCTAGGAAACTAAATTTAAACAAACTAGTCAAATTATATGGATTCATCATCTAGAGTGTTTTGAGGAGTACTACCACCATCCCAATTTTAAATTAAGGATTCCATAGAGTATATAGACACTGTGTTTGATGCCATAATTTTCAATGATAGGTATGCCAACTATTCAAAATTATGGGATGCCATTAATATTGTTGAAGCATTTTTTCATGAAGGAGATCTATCACCATCACAATGCCAAATGGTGATAGACCTACTCTTTCTCAAGAGACAAGGATTGCACTTCATGACACCCAAGCCTAAGGTTATGCCCTTTATTGACTACTATGAGACTTGTTATTTACTATCAAGGTGACATAAGATGCCTTAATGTGATCATATTGTGGTCATGGAATGTATATTAGGATATGATTTCCAAAGGTATTTGTCTTTTCTAATTCCATAGACTGGGTGCCACTACTAGACATGTTGATGACCTCATTTTTAATTTCTAATTACAATTTCTAAAGATAGTCTAGGCAGAGAAAATTAATCTATGGCATGTCTAGTATTTTAGATGAATTCATATTTGATATGCATAGGGTGGTAATATGGAACAAGAATAATTAAATTGAGAAAAATCAATGCTCATGACTTATTCTTGAGGATTTTATGGTCCTAAAGGTAAAATTTCTTATACTTATTATCAAATTCAGAATGGGAGTCTGCATTGGGATGGCCCTATTGAATAGGCTATATGCCATGCCAAGTATTCATTTTATATACCTAGATTGGGTGCCACTACTAGACATGTTAATGACCTCTGACATGAAAATTTCCTTGGGGGAGATTATCAGTTTTGATCTAGAGGAGAAATCTCTACATAAATGTAAAAGGTCCAATTTAGCAGGCCATTTTTATATGATGTCATATCTCCTCGACATTGTAATGGGAATAGTGTATAGGGACTATGGGGAAATTTGGATCCTAGCTACTGTCTACATAAAGAATCATATGTATGATTAATTCTCATTTATACACATATATGTGTACACTAAGCATATCAATCAAATTGTAAAGGATGTATATCCTCAAGTATGGTAGGCTATCCATGAGGCCCCACAACCCTAGATATTGAAGAGTATAGTGGATACATTAGCACCTAAGGGTGATTATTAGTTATACCCACATTATACAGTGATTATGGTTACTATAAATAAGTTTAAACCCCTTCCCCTCCTCAAGTAAATGCCTAATAAGATTATATAGCAAGAGCTTGCATTCCATCTTGGGTGGAGTGTAGAAGAGGATTTGATAAGGTAGAATAATAGTACGTTTTATGGGTCCCACATGATCATAGGTTCAATGTGCTATATAATGAGGAAACATTTTAGGTTTATTAGGAATAAAAGGAAGCATTATTAGTTGGCCACCCTACCTTATATAGTTGGGACTCTCATGGTCAAATTCAAAATCATATCTACTACTTTAGTATCCCATACCAATGCATCCCTTATGACCATGATGTTTTTTCTTAAATGAAAAATATGATGCCCAAGTAATGGAAAGGGAAAAAATTATGGGGTTGAGAGAAGAACATTTGAAAATTATTCAAAGAGAACCTTCAATTTTAGTTCAAGAGATTCATACAAGGCTTCCATCTCTTGAAGGATGTACTAATATAGACTTCTAGGTCAATAAATAGTTGTAATCAATAGAAGAAGAAGAAGAGTCTTCTCAAGAAGCTCCCCAAATATTAAAATCTATTAATATAAGGCATAGTGTAATTGAAGTTGAGCATCAATGAGCTCAAGATGATACAATTTGATTAGACTCCTCTAATGCAAAATGCCAAGATCACCTAGCTACATTGCCCATGCAAGAGGTTGCTACTACCTCAATTCAATGAGCCTCCTGCCTAGCTAAAAAGTCTAAAATATACTACAAGAGGAAGATAAGGGATCCTATCATGAAGAACCTAATTGATAATGAACAACAAATAAAAACACCTTAAGTTTAAAAAAAAATAGTAGAAGAACATGAAATGGAAGAAGAGGAAGAACTAGAAAGAATAAAGGCACTAAGAATTATAGATGACAAAGTGAAAAGACCAATGAAAGATTACCAATCAAGTAAGAAGGCTCAACTTTTATTCCCTTATTCCAAAATTTCATTTTATTTAGTTCCCTTTTCTTTAATTAGTTTGTTTGATTCATTTCCCCTCAATGTTGTGGTAGAAGCACCTTTGCTCACACCAAAATAGAGGATGTTACTTCTACCCCTATTGTTTCTATTCTCCAAATAATACCAACCATATCCATTATTACCACTTCTATGGATATTCACTCTGAGACTACCTCAGTCCAACCTAAGACCAGAAGGAAGGCTTCTAAAATTTTTGTAACAATATTGGTAATATATTAGCTCCTTGTATCTTACACTCAAATCAACCTGCCAATGCCTTCTACCAGCTCTACCTAAGATACTATTATAACATCCTCAGGGAAGGCCAATAGGGGCAAACAAGTATATATAGTCTACCCACCACCTCAATATGGAGGTGTGGATTGGTCTAAAATCATATGGCCCTCATTTCTTGACTCAATACTCAAAGGATATTTAGAAAAATAACTAGAGCATTAATTAGTTGAGACCACATATAAGACTAAATAGCCAATAAACCCATCAAAACTAGTCATCCCCCTATGGGCTGCTGATCTTAGATTAAATGCTTCTCAAATACCAAATTTTAAAATCATAGAGTTCCCTTATATAAGATCCATGTTTGATAAACCCTTAGGAAGCATCCAAAGGGTCATGAAGAGGAAAGTGGAGTATGAATTAGGGAGATAAATCATTTTAAAATAAATTCAAGAAGTTTTGCATTGGCCAAAGGGAAGAATCAGAAGACAAGGTAGTACACATATATAGAGGACTTTAAGTCCCTTACTAAAACCCATAAGGATACTATGATAGCATTACATGTGGGGAATGGAATAAGAAGGAAGGAGCATGAGCAAAATCTAGAGAAAATAAAGGAGTAGTAGCATATAATTCATGTCCCTTAAGGAATTGAGACTGAGGTTCAATAGGATACATCAAAATTATATAATGCTCTAGAATCCATTGATGCAATGAGGGTAGAATTTGATCCCCACATAACCTAGACTCATCAATTATTTAATTATTTAAAACAAGATGAGAATAAACTAATGTTATTGATTATGTATACTATTAATAATGTTCATAATCTTATTGGCTTAATGACATAATTGGAAGATTCAAATTCCCTCAACCTCATGATGATTAGAACTCAAGAGGATAGAGAGTGGATTAAAATAACTGGGGAAATAATGCCCAAATATCAAGAATATGAAGCTCTCATTTTGCAAATCCTAGAAGAATTAAAGTTATCTAAGGTAAGGGATAGTATAGGTAAACTAATTTAGTAGGATCAATTTTGATTAACTCATTTAGGAAGCATCTGAGAATTATAAGTAGAGCCTTCAAGGATTAGCACTTCAGACATTGAAAATGAGTCGAGTTTTGCTAGAAAGAAGGTGATGGAAGTAGATATTTTCAAGATTATTTCCATCACATAAAGGTGGATCATGCCAAGCTCCTCAAGAATGTGAACATGGTGCATAGACCCTTGTTACTAAACTTAGACATCATCAGGTAGAATAATGATGTTGGATACAAGTTTTATCTTTAGTTGGAGATGAAGAAGAATGTTGATGCTACAACTTCTAGTTTAACATAAGTATCTACAATAATGACTCCCATAATTAGCACATACATGTAAACATCCCCAAACCTTAGTTCAAAGGGTAATTTTATGCATATCAATACAAGGGTATTTTTTTTTGTACTCCTATCTAATTTTTTTAGAACTTAGTAATGAAAGTTATCTAAATTATTTATAAGCATGCACATATTGCATCACACTATAAAGGCTAACTTTATTTTTGACAATTGTAAGTCAATTATGGATATGTATACATTCAGTTTTGAAACTAAAATTAGAACCAAGGATCTAATTATTCCATGTAATTTCATGTTTACATGAAATTGGAAAATGACATGACCCCTCTCCAAGTCAATATAAATTTCTATAACCCTCATTTTCAAGGGTCAAAAAAATCAACATAGGAGCAAAATCAAATTTTGGTTGTCACAAATATGTTGCTGCCTTTTCTTTCCATATTCTATGGAATCAGGGTTTATCTTTTTGGTTGTTTGATTTAGTAATTTTGAGTGTGCATTAGCTATGAATAATTCCTCTTGTTATGATTAATATGCTAGTTGTAGATGTGGGATTGCTATTGAATAATAAATATTTCTTAGTGATTATTTGAAAGTGGGTAGACTGTCTCATCTTTTTGAGTGTGTAGAGGTGTTTTATATGATATAGTTTTCTATTTATGCTCCATAGCTACCTTAGATACCTCCCTAATCTGAGTCATAATATCCTAAGTATAGATGTGCAACAACTACTCCAAAAGGAACAACGTTTGGCCTAGATCTCTGAGTTTCCTATATCAATCTATCCCAAATTATTTAATTATGTTTATTTGTGTGTGTGCAACAACTATTAACAATAAACATTGATTTTAAAAATACTTAGCTAAAAAGAATCCAACTCTGAAAGGTAATTATTGAAGTCATAGAGTTCTTTTCTTGTCTACCCTTTCCCTCTTTTTGGAGTTTATTTCTAATATTTGCTCACTTTAGATTATTATCCACCCATATACCAACTCACCTAGTTTTAAATTTATTTTAGATATGATTCATCCATACATAATCCTAGTTAAAAACATGCATTATTTAACTTTTATTCCATCACCTAGTTATTCAACCACATACCTACAACTTATACCCTAGAGTGGGGTTTACCTCCATAGAGATCCTTAAATGTTATAGGCTACCTCATTATGAATTATTGTGCATAAAAATTGCATCAACATTATTTTTAGTACTAAAAGGAGGGATGATCCTTTCTAATAAAAAAGGTTAATCCCTACATTGAGTTATATTAGAATCACCCAAGAGAGTGACCAGATCTAGAGCTCAGGATAGTCTTCTAGTCTCACCTTTGTCAAATCATAGAAGGCCTAGATTTGTACCAACTACCCCTATCAATAACACCTTCCTTATTAAATACTACTCTTATGGATCAACCAACTTGGTTGGTCAGATCTACTATTACCATCCTAGGGGATGTGCATGACCTATTGAGGAATCCTAAAAAGTATCTACCATCCTTCTCTACTTCAAGAGAAATAATGACTGAACAACACATTAAGTATTTCAAAGCTAATTTAAGATTGATGAATGTTATTAATAAAGATGTTGCATTGAAACTTTTTCCTTTAAAAATAATCGATGTTGCTTATGATTGGTACCTTAATCTACACGAGAATTTCATTACTTCCTAGAATTAGTTTCAAACCACTTTTATTACATAGTTTGGGTAGGTCACTAGCCCCATTTTGATATAATAACACTTTAATAACATGAAGAGAGGGTCCAATAAACCAATATAAGCTTTCAATGTAAGATTTTAGAAGATGTATACCTAGTTAAGTCCAATGTATGAACTAGTAGAAGTGTTGGCACTATAAATGTACAAGAATGCTCTAAATCTAATTATTATAGTCTTCTTATGAAGGGATGCTGATATCAACACTTTGGAATTGTCCTATGAAGAGGCCATCAACCTTAATAGATATCTTAATCCTCAGGTGCCTAGAATACCTAGTATCAATGTTGGTCTCCCAGCTTTGAATCTAATTCCACATGTGAAGCATAATGTTTCAACATTTAATCATAATCAAATATACACATGACCTCCCTAATTCAGACATTACAATGTAATTATATTTATTAAAGAACAATTCACATAGAAATTATAATCAATAGAGCTAAAATTTAGTTCCATTACTTACTCTAGTTGTCCAAGGCACAAACTCTACTAAAGTAGAGTTAGATGCCATACAAAAAATGGTTCAAAAGTAATTCAATGATTTACTGAACATGCAAATAAAGACAAGCAATGCTAATGGCCCAAATAATAATCACAATTCTAGGTTACAAAGGTATAAAATACCCTTTAATAGGCTTGCAAATAATATAGAGCAGTCCATTAGGCCTCCAAAAATCAATATAGTAGAGATATCCTTGCCTAATTGGTGTAGAATCATAATACATATTAACATGGTGAAATTGACTATGTTTAATTATGTTTAGCTTTTAAGATCTTTCAAAGAGAAGTGGTGAGGCAATACTTGATGCATAACCCACTAGAATTCTACTAGGACTCTAGTTATTCATGTTATACCATGTTTTTTTAGATCTGTGAATTTCCTTTCTCAATCAAAGATGACAACATACAAGAGTAAAACATTGATGATATCCATGCCTTCCATTATTATCAAAAACTTTGTTATAACCTAAGAAATAGGTAGCCCTTCATATCATCTACTCCTTCAAATAATACAACTATTCCACTAAATCTGATAGTTGATAATAATCCACCTACCTCAAAAGGGAATGATCAACCTCAAAATAAGGAGGAACAAAGTAGAGGGGGGTATAAAATTATTGTATACATGAATAAAATAAAGGCCAACATCACCCTTCATGAATTGGCCTAGATTACTAAACATAAATAACTCTTATGGAACTCTATCATAGGGAAGGCCCCTGTAGAGAAGATAAAAGTTCTTATAGATAATACAAAGGCCTCTTACACCAAAACCATATATAAAATAAATCTAGAGGTTCCAATTTTTTTTCTAACCATTATGGAGTTTGGTAATAATATTCACAATTGCTTAGTTAATTCTAGAGCTTCAACAACTATGATTCCTACTTATATATGTCAAAATATTAGCCTAACTCCAATCTCATCAAATAAAATGTTCTCACAATTATATAAAATCATGGTACCGATGATTGGATAGCTAATTAATGTGCATATTAGGGTATCATCCAAACCATGAGTATAGATGACTATCAACATCCTTGTAGTAGACATACCTAAAGGGTATGGCCTGTTGTTGAGGAGAGACTAGTCTAAGACACTCAATGGATACCTCTCAATAGATTTATCTCACATTTGGCTACCATGGAGAGGCGTTTCAAACTAAATATATATTGATCATGAACCAAGAATGAAGTATCCTATCATAGAGTAAAATGTTAAGAATGAAGAGGTAAGCTATGAATTCCTAGCCTTGGTATGTATACTTTCACCACATGAAATGAAATACAAGAACTATAATCCTATGTCACTACACAATTATAGACTCTCCACTTTGATGGTGCTAAATCCAAATAGGGAACAAGTGTAAGAATTGAATTAATTTATCCACAAGGAAAAAATTTCTTGGTAGCATAGAAATTATAGTTCCCTTTCAGTAACAACAAAGCTAATATGAAGCATTGATTTTGGGATTGTACTTTTCCCTAAAAAATAATGTCAAATAGATATTAGTATATGGGGATTTAGATTTGTTAATAAATTAGGTTAAAAATAAATATCAATGTAAGATATCATATCTAAAAAGATATAAACACATAACATGAGATTTTATTGAGAGATTTGAGGCTTTCAATATAGTGGCTATTCCCAGAGAATAAAATCAATCTATAGATTCACTATCTACTTTGACTACGAATTTGGGTCCTCTCCAAGAATCCAATGTAAAGAGATTCTCTATTGAGATAGTACCCTATCCTTCTATTCCTAACAACATAGAGAATTTCCAAGTCTTTGATGATGACCAATAGATCATCCAATTTTTAACCAACTCTAAACAATTTGAGTCCTAAATCATTGATAACAAATAAGTAAGTTATCTTTTCCAAGAGGAGTTAGGTGAACAAGGTATCGTCCAAATCAAATAAAATTGTCTCACATCTGGAGTGGTATCCTTAGAAAAAGCATTTGATATAGATCCCCAATTTCAAAATCAAAGGCAACCCAAGGTTAGTGAGTATAACTTCAAAAAGGAGAATTTGGAAGATGAGAGTAGCCCATGCTACATCAAATTTGGCCTTAGTTGCACTCCAAAATAAAGGCAATGTGTGAAATAGTTACTCACTTAATACAAAGATGTGATTTCATGGACCTATGATGACTTGAAGGTTTATGACCCAAAGGTCATCACCCATAAAATTCCACTAAAACTAGACCATAAGTTGTTCAAAAAAATATAGAGACCAATGAATCATATATTATAACCTCTCATTTAAAGAGAAATATAAAATCTATTGAGTGCAAGGATAGTCTTCCTAATCAGGCATTCTGCATGGGTGGCCAATTTAGTCTTAATCAAAAAGAAGAATGGAGAAATTGGATACTGTTGATTTTAAAAACTTAAACAATACTTCTAAGAAGGACAATTATCCATTTCCCTTCCTAGATGAGGTTATTCAGATAGTTAGTGGCTCTAAAATGATGTCCTTCTTCGATGGATATTTAAGTTATAACCAGGTGCCAATATAATAAGAAGATAGAATGAAAACTGCATTTACCATAAAGCTGGGTACTTATGCTATAAGAGGATGCCTTTTATCCTAATAAAAATAATATACACCTTTCAATGAGTAATGGACCAATAATTTCAAATATTAATAGGTAAATGTATAATCATCTATATGGATGAACTCACTATTTTCTCCAAGAACAAGAATGATCATGTAGGCCATTTGCAGCCAATCTTCAAAATATGTTGAAGGTTTAACATCTTGATAAACCCAAAGAAGAGCATATTTGGAGTTATTGAGGGTAAGATTTTTGGACATATCATTACCATATAAGGGATCATCATTGATATAGATAGAATATAGGGTATTTTAAAGATTGCACCACCAAATAGAAAGTAAAAAGCTCAAATATTTCTTTGGGAAAATAAATTTTGTAAGAAAATTCATCTCAATATTTGCAAAAATTATTAGACCCTTAAATGCAATGCTCAAATAGGATGCTAAAGTGGAATGGACAGTTAAGGTCTAGAAGTCTTTTCAAGACATCAAAGATGCTATATCTCAAGCCCCAGTACTCATTAGTCTAAATTTCACAAAGGACTTATATTTTTACTCATTTGTTTTAGAACATACAATTACTATTGTCATAATGAAAAATAAAGATGAGATTGAGCATCCTAGTGCATTCATGAGCATGTATTTTAAGGATGCATAACTCAGGTATTCCATGATAGATATGTAAATATTCACTCATGTGAAAGCAGTGATGTAATTTTAAAACTACATCCTAAAAAATAAGACTATTTTTATTGTGCCTGACCTTGATGTCAATCTTATCTTATCACATAATGAACTAGGAGAATGCAGAGGCAAATGCATGGCAAATTTATAAGAATTTATTAAATAAATCAATCTTACTAAAATCATCTAGGGTCAGGGCATCATCCAACTCATGACTAAGCTTGACCCACACATTACTATTGAAGAGGTTTGTGAGGCCTAAGTATCAAGAGGGGAATGGTATATGGACATTATTCAATATCTACTTACAAGTACTTGTCCCCCAAAACTCAATCAAGAATTAAGGAGAGATTTGAGGCTCAAATCTGATTACTACATGATTAAGAAAGGAGTTTTTTATAAGATAAATTATGAATGCATATATCTTAGATGTATATCAATAGAAAAAGATCAAGATATTATAGAAAATCTACATCAAAACATAACCAGTGGTAATCTATTTAGGGACACCAAATCTAAAAAAATCCTCAGAATGGGCTATTACTAGCCAATAGTCTTCAAGAATGCCCATGCCCATGTAAGGACATGTTATGAATTCTATATATTAGAAAAAATAGAAGTACATAAAACAATAACCTTGTAACCTATTTTCAAGAGAAGGCCATTTGCCTAATGTGGGTTGGACTTCATTGGCATCATTAACCCAAACTCCTTAGTAGGTCATAATTTTATATTCATTGCCATAAATTACTATACCTAATAGACTGAGGTAGTGGCCACTAAGAATTATAAATCAAAATATGTGAGTCGCTTCTTAGAATAATACATCGCAACTAGATTCAACACTCCCATCTCTCTAGTTTATGATAATGGACCAATATTCATATCAGCTAAATTTATTGAATGGGATCATGATAATTATATCACCATTAGGTCATCTTCTAACCACTATCCTAAAGGAAATGGATTGGTTGAATCAATGAATAGTAACATAATAGATGTGATTAATAAATTAGCTGGGGATAAGCCTAGGGACTAACATAATATACTTAAGTATGCCCTATGGGTAGACTGAACAAGATATAAATAAGACCTCAAGGCCTCTCCTTATCTATTGGTGTATACATGATTATTAGTATTCCCAATCATGCTAAATTTGATGACCTATCAATTCATGTAGGAATATATGGAACCAAATGACAAATTTCAATCTTACTTACTGGATATAATAGAAATGGAAGACTCAAGGACTGATTCCTTACATACTTTTAGTAATCATCAAGATGTAGTCAAAATATGGTTCAAAAAGAGAGCCAAATTAAAAGCATTTAGGATATCTAATATAGTGCTTATGTGGGATAAATCCCATGAAAATAAATGGAAACATGATAAATTCCCCCCATTATGGATTAGACAATACCATATTTTAGAGATCCTAGGAAATAATGCATTTCATCTAAGGGACCTTCAAGGTGATGAAATCACATATCCAATCAATGGATAGATTTTGAAACATTACTTTATGGTTGTATCATCTAAAGTTTCCCCTAACTAATATATAAAATATGGTAGAGTTTCTATTTTAGTTTTCCTAATTTCTATTTTAGACATTATATTATTTCCTATGACAATATAATTGGTTCATCCTGATGTGACCAAACTAACATCCTACTAGATGGGCTCTTATTCATGCTTAAATTGATATATGGGAAAGGGAAACTACAAAGGGACTCAAAATTTGGTATCTATTCATAAACCTATTACACTTTTGTGTCTGAGGTCTTCAAGATCTAGGTATGTAATGATAGTCATTCTAGGTTGTGTCACAATTAAATATTTCTATCAGGTATGTGAAAGTTACTCTCGAATACTTAATATAAATTTAGAAAGTTTTCCCATTCCATTAGACCAATAACACTCTTCATATTACTTTTTTGAAGGTGATAGTCACTAGTGTGGATCTAGCTGGCAAGATGTTCTGGTAAATAATTTGTTTTTTTTAATAAATACACTAGCTCATAGAGTTTCAACTCTCCTTATTTCATTCGTATAAAAAATAAAAATAAAATAATGAATGTGTTAAAAAAAGAGTGATCAATAAAACCCAAATAAAATCAAAATGGGATCAAAGGATCACATGATGAAACAAGGTCAATATACCACACATCATGCTCAAATAAATGAAGAGGAAAGAAGGAACCCAAAAGTATCTCTGTCAAGGCTATGGATGCCTAACTAGTAGTAGAGAAATTCCTAAGCTCCCATGATTTAATGATATTAAAAAAAACTAGACCAAAACCCATAGCTACCCCAAGTCTTTGTAAAGATCCTCACAATAAGGGTTAAATAACATCAATTTAGCACACACAGATCCATGTATGTGAAGTCAAGTATGTTGTATGATGTAGTTGGGAGTCTCTATCATAACTCTAATTCAAATATTTTCCTATGGAATGGTTCATGTATAATTTTAAATTGCTAACCAAAGTTCTAAGTTCATGAATACTCAAAAGTATTCCCCCCATAAGTTGCCATTTGTTATACCCAACATTCCCTCTATTATTTTAAAAAAAGAATGGGGAGCTATTTTTATTTTAATTTGGCCATGTTTTTCAAAGTTTTCCTCTTCATTCTATGGAAGTTTTATTAGATTATTGCTTAATATCAACCCTCAAAAGTACAAAGAATGATATTTTACATTTCAGACTAACTTAGTAATGCTTTCAAGAGTTTTGTACTTATATAGGTTTTGGGACTTGGTTTTATTTGGAACTCTTATTCTTTAGGATTTTGGTAGTTGAAAATTGTGTTCGGTACTTAAGTTTAGAGAACTTATTTATTGGGATTTTGTTCAGTGGAGAAATTTTTTGGGACTTGATCATCAAAGAATTTATTCAAAACAGTCTTTGTCGGCTTTTTGACTTCAATTTTTTTTTGGGACTTATTCATTGTAACTTTTGTTCCCAATTTATGTTTGGGGTTTCCCTTATTCATAGTTGATTTTATTTAAAAATTATTTGTTGGGATTTTAGTCATCGGGGTTTTTTTAGACATTTTATTTATACATTTTATTTAGATGTTGTTTTGAAGGATTTGGTCTTCAGATAATTTATTCAGGGTTTATCTTTAGAGCCATTAGTTCATGAGAATTTTTGGCTCAGTCCCAACATAAAACTTGACTCTTGATTACCAAAAGCCCACCATATTTAGCTAGCAAAGTAGAGATAATTCCTGACACTTGTCAAAGAATGGCTTCCCCAACAACTAAACTAAAAAGTTTTGAATTATGCAGATAAATTAAGAATATGAATGTTGGGCATTAAAAGTGCATGAATTAGAATTGAGTGCAAAAGTCTATATCAATAACTTGTGGATATCAATGTATTAATTTAATAATAAGTAAATTATGAACTCAATTTTTACTCTAAAAATAAATCCCTAGCCACCTAAAAATCAACTACAAAGAAATAACTAACATAAAAGAGTTTTCACAGCTCAAAAAAATAAATCTGAGCAAACTAATCAAACTTCAATAGCTTCATCATCTCGAGTGTTCATAAGAGTACTACCACCATCCCAATTTTCCATTAAAGATTTAATAGAGTATATAAACATTGTGTTTGATGCCATAATTTTTAATGATAGTATGCCAACGATTCAAAATTATGGGATGCTATTAATCATGTCAATGCATTTTATCACAAAGGATATCTATCACCAGTACAACACCAAATAGTGATAGACCTACTCTCTCTCTCAAGAGATAAGGACTACACTTTGGAAAAGCTAAGCTTGAGGTTATACCTTATATTGACCTAATGTAGGACTTATTATTTATGGGCAAGGTGACACAAAATGTCTTCTTACATCACATGGATCATAAGATGGTCATGTCATGTATCTTAGGAGATGATATCGAAAGGTAATTATCTTTGATGATTCTAAATGCCATATTTGATATGCATAGGGTGGTAACATAGAACAAGAATAATTTAATTGAGAAAACTCTAAGATCATGGATTATTTCTAGGGAGTCTATGTTACTAAATGGAAAATACCCCATACCTATTAGTAAATTCAGAATGGGGGTCTACATTGGGATGACCAAATTAAATAGGATATATAGCATGCCAAGTATCCATTTTCTCCACCTAGATTGGGTGCCACTAATAGACAAGTTGATGACCTTTGACATGACTTTTACCCTAGGGAGATTATCAATTTTTAGCTAGGGGATCAAGTTATACATAAAGGCAAAAGGTCCAATTCAACAGGCCATTTTTATATGATGTCATATCTCCTCAATGCCATAATGGGAATAGTGTGTAGTGACTATAGGGAACTTTGGAGCCCAACTATTGTCTACATAAAGAATTGCATCTATGATTAATTCTCATTTACACATATATATGCATATAACAAGAATATAACCCAAATTTTATAGGACATATATATTTAAGTATGGTAGGCTATCCACAAGGCCCCACTACTCAAGGTATCAAATAATATATGGGATACATTGGCAGCTCAATGTAACTATTGGCTATACCCATATTATATAATGATTATGGTGATTGGAAATAAGGTCAACCCTTTGTGACTTTCCAAGTATGTGCCTAATAAACTTGCAGATAAAGAGTTTGCATTCCATATTTGGTGGAATGTAGAAGAGGATTTGATAAATCAAAATAAAATCACATTCTACAGGTCTAACATGACCATAGGTTGAATGTGTTATATAATGAGGAAATATTTATGTGGACAATAAAAGGAAGCATTATCATTTGGCCACCTTACCTCATAGATATTGGGACCCTCATGGTTGGATTCAAAAGCATATCCAGGGATTTAGTATTCCATACTAGCACATCTCTTATGACCATGTTTTTTGTTATTGAATGTAAAAGATGATGCCAAAGTAATGGGAAGGGCATAAATTGTAGGGCTAAGAGAAGAACATTTGAATATTATTCAAGGAGAACCTTTAATTTTAGTTCAAGAGATGCATATAAGGATTTGAACTCCAAGAGGATGGACTAATTCATACTTTTAGGTTAACAAACCCCTATAATCAATTTAAGAATAAGGAGATCCTTATCAATAATCTCCCTAAATATTAAAGTTTGTTAAGACAGATCCTGGTGTAACTAAATTTGAGCATCGAGGAGATTAAGATAATTCAATTTGCCTACACTCTTCTGATGCAAAAGGACAAGAACACCCATTTGTATTACATGTGCAAGAGGTTGATACTACCTCTATTCACTAAGCCTCCTCCCCAAGTAAAAAGGATAAAATATGATACAAGAGGAATCTAAAGGATCCTCCCCTCATATAGAACCTAATTAAAAATGAAACACAAATAGAAACACATTTAGTTTAGCAACAAACAATAGAAAAATAAAAAATGGAGCAAATAAACAATTATAAAGATCAAAGGCACTAAGCCTTATATGTGACAAAGGGAAAATACCAATGAAAGATGACCAATCAGGTAAGAAGGCTTAGCCTTTAGTCCTTTCTTCCAAAATTTAATTTGATTAATTCCCCTTTCTTCAATTAGTTCATTTGATTTAGTTCCCCCCTTAGTTCTATGGCAACAACACCTCTAATCACACCAAAGATAGAGGATGTTACTTATACCCTTATTATTTATATTCCCCAAGTACTACCAACCATATCCATTTTTTCCACTTCTATGGAAATTCCCTCTAAGACTACCTTAGTCCAACCTAAGACCAAAAGGAGGGACTCTAAGAAGGTTGACATAGCATTGGCAAACTCCCAACTCCATGTCTCTTACACTCAAATAAACCTGCTAATGTCTTCCATTAGCTCTACCCAAGATACTATTATAACATCCTCAAGGAAGGACAAAAGGGGGAAATAGGTATATACAATCTACCCACTACCTCAATATGGAGGTGTGTATTAGTCTAAAATCATATGACCCTCCTTTACTAACTCATAACTCAAAGGAGATTTGGAGCAAAAACCAAAGGATCAATTAGTTGAGACCACAATTGAGGATAAATAGACAATAAACCAATCACAAATAGTCATCCCTCCATGGTTAGCTGATCTTAGATCAAAGGCTTCTTAGAAACCAAATTTCAAAATCATAGAGTTGCCTTCTATAAGATCCATGTTTTATAAACCCTCAAGAAGTGTCCAAAGGGTCAAGAAGAGGAAAGTAGAGGATGAAGCAGGGAGATAAATCATTTTTGAAGAAAGGTAAGAATTTTATACATTGGCTAAAAATAAGAACAAGAAGACATCACAGTCCCCATATATAGAGGACTTTAAGTCCCTTGCTGAAACCCATAAGGCTGTTATGATAGAATTACATAGTGGGACTAAAATGGCTAAGTAGGAGCTTGAAAAAGGGATAGAAGAAATAAAGGAGCAAAAAAAAATAGTGTATATCCCTCAAGGAATTGAGAATAAGGTTAAATAGGATGCATCCAAATTATACAATGCTATAGAAGCCATTGATGCAATGAGGATAAAATTGGCTCCCCACATAACCCAAACTCATCAATTATTTAATTCTTTAAAACAAGATGAGAATAAATTGAAGTTATTGATTATATATACTACTAATAATGCATATAACCACCTTGACTTAATGACATTGTTGGAGGTTTCAAACTCCCTGAACACAGTGGTGATTAGGACTTAGGAAGTTAGAGTGGATTATAATAGCTAGGGTAGTAATGCCCAAATATCAAGAACAAGAAGCTCTCATTTTGAAAATCTTATAAGAATTTAAGTTATCTAAGACAAGGGATAGTATAGGTAAATTTATAGATCAATTTTGATCAAATCCTTCAGGAAGCATCCTAGAATTTATAGTAGAGCCTTTAAGGATTAACACTTGAATAAATTAAAGTTGAGTTGAGTTTTTTTATAAAGAAGATGACAAAAGTAGAGATTTTCAAGATTAACTTTCAAAACACAAATGTGGAGCATGCTAAGTTCCTTGATCAGGTGAACAAGGTGCATAGAGCCTTATTACTTAGCTTGGACATCATTAGGTAGAAGCATGATGTGGGATAGAAGTGCTATCTTGAGTTGGAGGCAAAGAAGAAGACGATGATGTAAGTTCTATTTCAGCAAAAGTATCTACAAAAATGACTCCCAGAATCAACACATTCAGGAAATCATCCCCCAGCCTTATCTCAAAGGCCAATTTTGTGTGTATCAATACAATGGAATTATTATTTTTAATCATATTCTACTTTTTTTTAGAACTTGATTATGAAATTTGTCTAAATTATTTGTAAGCATGCACATGTTCCATCATACTATAAAGGCTAACTTTATTTTTGACAATTTTAAGTTGACTATGGATATGTATACATTTAGTTTTGAAAATAGAATTAGAACTGAGGTTTTATTTACACCATGTAATTACAAGTTTACATTCACTTGGAGAATGAGGTGACCCATCCCCAAGTCTATATAAATGTCTATAACCCTCATTTTCAAGGGCCAAAAAAATCAATACATGAGCAAAATCAAATTTTGGTTGTCACAAATGTGTTCGTTCCTTTCTTTTCATATTCTATATAATCAAGTTTTATCTTTTTGGTTATTTGATTTAGTAATTCTAAGTTTGCAGTAGCTACAAAGAATTCCTCTTGTTATGATTAATATGTTAGTTTTAGATGTGCAATCTTTATTGAAGAATTAACAATTCTTATTGATTATTTCATAGTGGGTAGACTATCTCATCTTTATGAGTGTGTAGAGGTGTTTTCTATGATATATTTTTCTATGTGTGTGTCATATATTCCTTAGATACCTCCTTGATCTAAGTCATAATCTCCTAAGTATGAGTGTGCAATATCTTCTTTAAAAGGAGTAACCTTTGGCCTATATCTTTGAGTTTCCTATATCAATCTATAATAGACTACTTAACTATGTTTGTCTATGTGTGTATAAACTACTAAAAACAAACATTAGTTCTAAAAATACTTGTCGATGAAGAATCCAACCTTGAAAAGTAATTCATAAAGTCATAGAGTCTTTATTTTTTGCTTTATCCTTTCCCTCTTTTTGGAGTTTATTTCTAAGTTTTTCCCACTTTAGAATAGTATCCACCCATCTACCAAATCACCTAGTTTTGAATTTATTTTAGATACCATTCATCCATGCATAATCCTAGTTAACAAACTACATGTTATGCCTACTATTCCATCACCTAGTTATTCAACTGCATACCTACAACTTGTGCATTGGAGTGGATTTTACCTCAATAGAGATCTTAAACATTAGAGGCTACCTTATTATGAATCATTGTGCATAAAAATCACATCAACACTATTGAAGGGATCAATAATTAGTGGAAAAATGTGTACTTGTATTGGGAAAGATATAAACATGCCTAGGAGGGGATGAATGTGGTGGTCAACTATTCATTCTATGAATATTTATTTATATTTTATTCTGCACTAAATGTATCTTATATGCTCTACAATTATTATTTGAATTGAGGATTTTTTTTAAATGTGCAAAATTAGGTTACTATAATAGATATGCATGTAGGGGTGTCAAAATAAGGATAATGATACATGTACTTATACGTCTCATTAATAAATTCAAAATCATCATACATATCAGAACAAGAAAGGGTAATCATGTTGATAATAGAGTGGGAAGATGTTTGGTCATTTAATTTATTCAAAAAGCATTGGTGACATAATACTTATAAATTATGTTTTTGGGCATAACCAAATAAGAATAGATTTTACAACATATAACCATAATTATAATAACAATTGATGATATCTAGGTTGATGGATTCAACCGTGATGTCACTATAAGTTTTTTGGTTAATAATTTTGTTAGAATATCATTTATTACCCTTTTTTGAGAATGGGGTCTAAATATTAATATCATTTATATTTAAGTTTTTCTCATCAAGTTCATTATCATATAAAATAAAATGGCTTGGTAAGATATTTCTCAAAGCTCAAGTGACCATTATAACCTCTTGATAGGTCAATGAGATGATTAAAACATTGATATTCTTGGAATGGGATATCAGACCAAGGTTCAAGGTTAGGTTATTTATGGATTTCATGTTTTGTGAAAAATTTCAAAATTTCAATGGCTAGTATCACCTTGAATCTTATAGATATCTCCTATATACATAAAATTATCTCATTGGCATGCAGTTGAAATCATGGCCCTCATGCAATGATTCCAAATGTGGAAAAATAAGATATTTTAGGAAAGGGGAAATTTTAATATCATAAATTTAACCCTAACCATATAATGAGATTTCATAATAAGAATTCCATCATAAGGGAGGCATTTGTCTTCAAACATGTCCTTTGAAATTTTTACAGTTGGAATTAAGGTTTTTAATATAATATCCAAAGGATTTTATGTAATACAAAGAGGAAACCTGAGTACCAAGAAATTATCTGATAGGGTTCTTTTGACTTGGACATCATTAATTCAAATTATAATGAATAGAGTAGGGTCATATACATAGATAAGGATCTAATTGGATATAATATATACAATTATAAATTTTATAGATACGACCATATATATTATGCAATCTACATGGATAGACATATATTAACATTATTTAAGTATTCCTTCCTCAGACTTGGGCAAGGTAACTTCATGCCCCATAGATGGTGACAAAGGGATGTTCATATAAAATAAGCATTACATTAAATTAGTATGGTGTCAAGGAAAAAATATAAATATCTACTATGTGATCCCACTTATCAAATATAATATGCATTTGAAAGAAATGTAAATGAATGATAGAGGTTTGAACAAGATTAAAGCTGACTATAGAATAATATGGACCTGCTTTTACTTAACTATGAGTAATTCTCAATAGGGTTGGCATAGTTGATCTTGCTGAGTTAATTATAAATAACTAGATCAGTCATGTGAAAACAATTTTTTTCTTAAAATTATATCAACCCTATCAATTTAGTGGGTGACATAGGGGACTTAATTGGCATGGTCAATTCTATTTATTTTATATATTTTTTTAATTGAATTGAAATGGCCAATTTCTTTCAATTTTTTTGATTATTTGATTTTTGAGGTTTAGGAAAGATGAACACTGATATTAGACTTGTAGGATATGCCTCAATAGTTATACCAAGTCCTATGACATGTTTTAGGATGATTTTGAGTGTTAGGTGTACTATAAATGTGGGTTGTGATTCATTTCATTTTACTCATGTTAACCAAGTTATCCACTTGAAGGGAAGAGGTAGGGTTAATCATGGTGTATATATCATTAAAGGTTTGAGTTGAATTTGTGATATTTCAAATTTGAGAAGTGTTTTACTTGGTTGTGAACACAATATTGGTGTTTTTAGAATGATCAAGATGAGGATTTTGTTAAATGTCAAGGTGATCTTTAGCTTGGTTAAGGGCATCACACTTTAATTTACCTTCATGAACTTTAGCAACTTGTCAAAATATTAATATCACTATCTTGTCATATTATAATGCTCAAATTTATGACCAATGAGGAGATATTGTGATAAAGTTCAAAGATAGCGACAATTGTCATTAGAATGACCCCAACTGGCATGGAACACACAAAAAAACTAGTGTGTCATATCATGAAGATTTTTATTAGTTATGTCAAGCACCCAGAACAACAAACAGCTCTGGTGCCAATTTGTCAAGATCTTACTCCTCAATTAGAGCACAATATGATTACCTATATGTAAGCAACTAAACATGGAATTTAACTAGAATGAATAAGTAACTAGAAATATGAAACAACACAAGATATGAGAGACAATACACAATCTTGTATTAATACTCATACAGAAGGAAATACAATAAAGAAGTCGCCACACTTCTTCTCACACCTCTAGAGCTCCCACACTTCTAGGGTTCACCTATAATTCTCTTCCAACACTTCACTCTCTCATCACGGTCACAACAACCAACTTCAATACAGAGTTGTTGTTCACCTCCACTAGTCAATAACAACGCTGCCAGTACACCAAGCACACAACCATACTCCAAGTAGATCTCCCTTTCCTTGCTACCACCTGCAAATCAATAGACCTTACTTACCCTATAGATATCTCTACACGCTGAAGAACCCTTGTCCTTGCCTCACCAAGTCCTTATAATTCTTCAACCAGTACCTCGATGGATCTTCTACCAGAACATGCACACCTACAACTCTCCAAGATCATACACACTCAGCACCCCTTTGGAACTAGGAGGAACACACCATGCTCTCTTGTCTCTGAAGGAGCTAATTTTTGCTCTCTTCCTCTCTAGCACACTTTTACAATACAGCCCATGAGTCTATTATATAGATCTCATGTATACAATAATTAGACATTCTTAATTACAATAATTAGACTCGTAACTCTAAGACCAAAAATAGTCTTTAACATGCAAACTAATAGTCTAAAAATAGATCTATTTAGAACTCGCATGCAAACTGCATGCACAGATAGGTTGCCGATGTCGGCTCCTTCCTGACCGATGTTGGCCAACTCATAACTGATGTCATTGCTTTTGCACTATTATATGATCGATGTCAATTGATCAGACTGATGTCAGTTTCCCTACAACTCATTCTACATCCTCCTCTTGTTCACATCAGTGAAGCTTTTAGCTCCACAACCTAACAATCTCCCACTTGGAGATAAACAACTACACCTTTACCTATACCTATACACCATCTAATTCATTTTTTTGCTTGTATCCCTCTTCAAGCTCAATCCTGAAGACCAACCACCACACACCCTGTGATGCACTACCTGTCATCCAAGTAACCTACCACATCTGAACCTACATATCCATGTAGTGAAGTCCTTGACCCTGCATAACATGTTAACCTACTACTAGTCCCTCTCAGATACTTGAGAATCCATTGAACTGCCCTCCAGTGCTCCTTTTCTGAATTGGCTCCAAACTTTTTGACAACTCCCACTACTTGGTAAAACTCATGTCTACACTAGACCTCATGTGATTTCAAACACTGTTCTAAGCTAAGCTTGAACTGTCTAGCCCTTGGTGTGCTTTCTGATTCTGTATCCTGCATATTAAACCCTGCCAACACTGTCTTCACATCAGCTCCCACTGGAGAAAAAAAATCTCTGTGTCTTATGCCAAATAATTTTGCTGCTCTCAAATTCTTCATGACATACCTCTGAACTAACCTTACCCTTAGCTTAGCAACTCCCTGTATGTACAAACCTGCTCCAAGCATACCATCCACATACAATAACAAGATAATGTTGTGACCATCATCCACCTGGTAAGACAAACACAATGATTACACTACCATTGACTAAAGCCCTGCTTTGTCATCCACCTATCAAAAAACCTGTACCACTGTCCTGCAGCTTCCTCAAGACCATATACCTTGGCCTTCCATCTCATGTATCCATCCACTCTCTTCTTTAACTTGGGAATCCATCTATCTTTCAATGCTTTCTTCCAACTGACAACTCCACCAAAAAACACCTATTTGGTTCTTCTCCAAGGAATCACATTCCTCATCCATGCCTAGCTCCCACTATTTCCTGGATTTTACCTGCATTACCTCTTCACATCTCCCTAGTTCTTGACCATCAATAAGCAACAAATAAAGAAGGTGAATAATGAATATGAGGTTCACTTACCCTTTTTGACCTCCATATGGGTGTTTGAGACTCCTTGATAGCTTGTTGTCTGCCCAACATCCATTCTAGTGACCGATCTCAGCCATCTCCCAGTCTGCACCCAATCGATGTCGATTCCCTGCACTGACCCTGACTGCCAACATCATTTCCCTAGCTAACACTGGTGTCCCTTCTACTGATGTTGGTTCTTGTATGACCGATGTCAGTTCCTGTTGCCTGACACCACTAACTCTACTGATTTGCACATGATCGACATCGGTGCCTGTCTGTTTAATGTTAGTTCCTCTTGACTAATGTCGGTACCTGTGTTCACCTATGAGTGATGACTTTTTATCCATGAGCTCCTTTTGGGTCAAAACCCTATTCAAATTAATATAGCCCTGCTCAGAATAATTTAGTCCCCTTAGCTGATCTCTGTCCGTCATCTCCTCCATGAACACCAAGACTTTCCAGTTCTTAAGTTTGTCAAAGATATTTGTCTTCCACTTAAGAACATGCATTCCATTCTTACATATGTAACCAAGCCTAAAAAGCCACATATCTGCAACAAAAGGTGAATCAGTAATAGAAGTAGATAGATAAATGATACCTACTTTCTTACCACCGTCTAATTCAAGTGCATCTGCTGTGAGAGTTACTGTGCATCTCTCATCACCCAAATTTCTTCAAGAAATTAGACTCATCTCCAAGACTGGTCCCTGCATGACCTCATTCAACACCCATGTGTTCTCTATCTACAATTTCAGCTTCACTTCCCCTTTGCCAACAATCTGACAAGGCTCACCAACCCCTAAATAAATCTCTCTAAAGTCTCCAAAGACATACCCATGAAAAGATGCTCTATTTCGGGCTGCATGGAAAGAGGCAACAGAATTCATAAACCAAGATTCTAATTTATCCAGAGCAACTTGTGCAACATCACTTGTAACATCTACTTCTACACGTTGATCTTCTACCAACCAACAATCTTCCTTTACCTGCTCTTTCTTTCCATCAATCAGACCATTTGTGCTATGCAATTTCTCCATTCGTAGCTTACTTTTTTTTGCCATTGCTATACTCCCACTCAATCAAAAACCCCTGTGAGTAACTTGTAATCAACAAAAACTAACCAGATTTGAAATCACCTGTTAGTAACCCAACTTAAAGCTCTGATACCACTTGTCAGGCACCCAGAACAACAAATAGCTCTGGTGCCAATTTGTTAGGATCTTGCTCCTCAATTAGAGCATAATATGATTACCTCTATGTAAACAACTAAACACAAAATTTAACCAAAATGAATAAGTAACTAGAAATATGAAACAACACAGGATATGAGAAACAATACACAATCTTGTATTAATACTCATACAGAAGGAAATACAATAAAGAAGTCGCCACACTTCTTCTCACACCTCTAGAGCTCCCAAACTTCTAGGGTTCACCTGTAATTCTCCTCCAACACTTCACTCTCTCATCACGGTCATAACAACCAACTCCAATATAGAGTTATTGTTCACCTCCACCAGTCAGTAACAATGCTGCCAGTACACCAAGCACACAATCGTACTCTAAGTAGATCTCCCTTTCCTTGCTGCCACCTGCAAATCAACAGACCTTACTTACCCTATAGATATCTCTACACCCTCAAGAACCCTTGTCCTTGCCTCACCAAGTCCTTATGATTCTTCAACCAGTACCCCGGTGGATCTTCTATTAGAACTTGCACACCTGCAACTCTCCAAGATCATACACACTTAGCACCCCTTTAGAACTAGGAGGAACACACCATGCTCTCTTCTCTCTGAAGGAGCTAATTTTTTATCTCTTACTCTCTAGCACACTTTTACAATACAGCCCATGAGTTTATTATATAGATCTCATGCATACAATAATTAGACATTCTTAATTACAATAATTAGACTCGTAACTCTTTAACATGCAAACTGACAGTCCAAAAATAGATCTATTTGGAACCCGCATGCAAACTGCATGCACACATAGGTTGTCGACATTGGCTCCTTCCTGACCAATGTCAGCCGACTCATAACCGACGTCGATTGCTTTTGCACTATTATATGACCGACGTCGATTGATCAGACTGACGTCAGTTGCCCTACAACTCGTTTTGAAACTCCGCAACCTCTGCAACCTCCTCTTGTTTGCATCAGTGAAGATTTTAGCTCCACAACCTAACAAGTTATTATCAATATATCTATCATAGCATGATCAGTATGATTAGGATAACCTTGGCCCTCAAGATGAGAACCTATATGTTCTTCAACCTATATATGATGCACAACCACCAATTAATAAATTTTAAATTATGAATAAATTTATAGAAGTAATTAGTGATCAACCTTAAGATCATCATACCATTTTGAAATATATATTAAACATAAAAATTTCAAGCATGGCACAATAGTGTGAGACTTATAATTCTATGAGTTTAATAGATTCAATGTTTGTACCACTATTTAATATGGGGGAAACTCAAATATTTATATAGATTAGTGTGCCCATTTCTATTTAGTCCTTGGGAATAATTCCTTTGTTTTTAACACATTTTTTGTCTCCTAATGTACAATCCCTTATGCATGAAATTCAATCTCTATAAACTAAGGTGTTACATTTGGAGCAAGGTGCTTTGAAATCTAACCACATGCTTCATTCTCAAACTTTTTTTCACACTTTATTGGCATATCACTAGCACTACATATTCTACCTAATATTTTTTACACCTAAGATTACACTATAAGATGGAAAAAGTGACCATGAAAAACATTTTAGAACATTTAATGCAACATGTTTAGAATATGTATCCAATGATAACTTATTGACCAAGTTCTCTATATGAATTCTAAAGTAATATTCTTTAAAATATTTCTATAACTTACCTCGTCAATAAATGCATGACTTTAATCCATTGATTGATATGTTTATAGCACATTTTTTAATCAATATTAGTGATAAGATTTCATATGCTTAGATTTCCCAATTAAAATATAAATCTAATGAATCTATCATAGTATATGATTTTAGGCCGAATACAATGCTATCTAAAATGACAAGCCCTATGAAAAATATATAATTATAGGATATATTCAAGTAGATCTTATTACCACCCCTATACAAGTCCGTCATGTTTAATAAGTTTCTCTCATTTATGGATTTGTTTCATACAATTAAATAAAAGGAAGTCGAATTATTGGAAATGAATAAGCTTAGGTATGCAACCAATCCATATTCTAATACAAAGAATCTAATTAATCCTCCATACAAGAGAAATACACAAGAAAAAATAATAATCAAAAGTAAATAGAAAACATATTTTTATATCCCACTCCATGCATTATATTATCAATTCCTTTAATGAGGTAGTTTACCGATATTCCATATGCTCCATTTAAGGTCCTCAAAATTCTCTTGGAATGAAATCTCATATCTCTACCTCCCATTAAATAGGTTGATTTGAGTAAGCCTATTCTAAATGGGTTTTACCATAATTCATTTTTTGACTTTCATAGAGTACTAGGGCACACTACTAATAGGGGCATTAGTTTAAGGCACAATCTTCAATATTTGATAGATACAAACATTATTGATATGGGCACACCTAGTGATAATTCAAAAGCATATTAAATTGAATGAAAAGTAATTAAAATACTAATTCATCCTTTTCCTAATCATACAAATAATAATACAACAAATAGATTAGGAATTCATTACACTTACAATGCACACCCTCCTCTAGTTTCTTATCCTTATTCTAAAGAGGTACAACATATACTAAATGGAATCATTGATACATACCATACTTTAGTGCCATTTAGGCTAATCATAACTTTTTTAGAGAATGAAATTATGGGTGATAACTCATATTGTCATTATTTATTCATTTGAGCTCACATAGATCACCAACTTATTTAAATCATTATGGATGACAATGGTTTAAGTGTGAATATGTATACAATCACACTTATATATCATATTGGATACACAAATCAATATTTTATTCCCATGATCATGGTAATTAAAGGAATCAATGGTTAAATATAGAGTTACATTAGTGAGATAGCACTACCATTATAGGTTGGCTCAACTTATGTGGCCACCAGGTTTACATTAGTACCTAGTGCAGGGGTTGTTGATATATTATTGTGACACCCTTGGATTTAGTAGAATTTTGAATTTCCTTCCATAGTTCATGGGTTATTAAAGTATATCTATGCTAATTATGTCATCACAATGTAGGGTATACCAAAGGAATACCCACTAATATATATATATATATATATATATATATATATTAGTGGGTATTCCTTTGGTATACCCTACATTGTGATGACATTAGCTACTATATATATATATATATATATATATATATATATATATATATATATATATATATATATATATATATAGTTCCTATACATCATATTCTAGTTGAACCACCTGAAATTGTGAAACCTACTTATAAATTTTAAAAACATATATCTACCCTTCTAAGGAGGCCTATCCTTGAAAAACCACTTAAGGAAATATTTTCCATAGATTCTAGAGAGCCTCTCTCTACTCCTACATGTCCCATATTGATCTTATAAAACACTAAATAGGTTTCACATAAGGCACCAACACAGGGTTCATGCACTCCATGATGGGTTCCAAAAATCCCTAGAGTTCATCATAATCCAAAACATGCATAGAATATTATTGATCATTTTTATCAAAGTGGCTTTTATATTACAAAGGGATATCAATATTTAGATTCATAATTCATCCTAATTTAAGTATAGTCGTATAAAATTTTCCATTCACAACATATCATAATTCCTATGCTTGATTCATGACACATTGATTGTGATTCCCTTGTAAGGCTCTTCCATTATTAAACTTATTTATATTTTTCTTTCAGTTCATATGTGAAAAATGTAAAAAAATAAAATATTTTAGAAATTTAAAAAATAGGACCTAGGTATGATTTGTGTAGGTTATTTGTATCAACTATTTTGTGATCAATATACTCAGTATATCTTTATATTCTTAGTTTATATAAAAAATGCTCCATAAATTGTACATGAGTGAATGTAAAACATATAGGTTGTAATTTACAAACATAGATACAGGTCATTTAATAGCTCTAGACTCATAAAACTATAAATAAACAAAAGAACTATGCTCAAATTGTAGTGCAATGTGTTGTCTAATTCCAATGGTATCATCCTAGTGAACACATGCTAATAATTATTATTTTTAAAAAAGTAATTAGCCTACTAAACTTGTTTATAATTCAACAAGTTTAGTGAGGGGCATCGCTCTACACAGGTTATATCATTATTTAGATGTCCCTTATTGTTTATACCTCAATTCCTTACATTGTACAAAATATATCAATATTTATCACTTACATTCACATTTTTATCTTATTGGATACTTAATTTAATAAATATATTGATGTTATGATTTACTTATCTTAATCACTTACACATATTCATATATACTTTTCATGTTTGCTTTCCCACTTCATGTCTTGTGTTTTCTCTATTTTTGATTGTGGAAATTTGAACATGTCCTAATTTTGGGATCTAATCCATATTATATGTTTATATGTTTGTGTGAATGAAATTTTAATATGTCCCTTGTATGTGGCCCCTTAGCATTATATTATGTGATTTGTGTATACTCTTTAAATGTCTGTGTCATGTCCATGACACTTATGTGTTATTATTTTCTCATTTTTAATTCCATGATAGACATAATACATATTACAAGTATTTGATGTCATGATAAATATCACGCATCCCTCCTTGAGTATTTCTATTCGACCTATAATACTTAGTTTTAGTCACTTTATCACTGCATGCTTCATTGTTAACATATATCATGACATGACATAGTATATGTTTGAAATTATACATACATATAACATTTAAAATTTTTAATTAGTTTATATATGATGATGTCATGATATTTCATGTTATCATTACTACTTAGATTTATATTTTTCATAACGTATCACATAACTTTTTATTTTGAGTCAAGTTATTTCATAGGCTCCATAACTCCCTCAAAATTGGGGGATTATATAGTGGATTATATTAGATACTAAGATCTTGTATTGTATGATTTACATATTTGATCATAGATTATACCTATATATCACCCAAAAAAAAATTATATAACAAAATTTCAGTTGGACAAAGGGACAAGTCAGCTGTGTCTAAAACAACATGTTGGTGTCCCAATAGGCAGAAAATAACCATTTAAAAAAAATCAAAGAATCATAGTTAGTATAAATTAGTTTCTAATAGGTACCTAGTTACATTTTTTAGAAAAAAATATTAGATTTGTCTTTGATATGATCAATTTGGTTGCATCATGTATGACATGTGTTATACGTTTTTTACATAGGTTTTTTGCATAGAAGATCACATGAAGGTACTCAATTCTAGCATATATATAAACCTAGATATAAAATTGCGGGTATGTGTGTGGGACATGACAACCTCATTACTCATTTTTGCACCAATTATGTAGATGAAATGACAATCCATGTCATTCTCCATGATATATACATGAGACTCATACCATTATCCTGTCTTCACTATAAATGAAATTTATGTTGTCTACATTAGTTGGTTCACCTTTTTGTACCAATTTTTCACCAAAATAATCCATTGTAATTCATAATCAAATCTACTTCACCACTCTAGGTACACAATGATAGATTCAAGAAAACATTGAGTTATTAATCACACTCACCTTTCAATGAGGATTAAATCTTGCACATTCTAATCCATGTTATTCAACAAAGAAATATCAAAGGGTCTTACTATTACATCCAATTTTTCCCTATCAATATTTGAGACATTATTTAATGGATTATGTGTAGTTTACTAGTAGATTTGATGTTAATTTTGATTTATATTAGTTAAGACATTTTTATGAAAGATATATTTTACTTTGATGAGTTCTAAACTATGTTTATGACCATGATTTTTATTGACTAGTCACATTCACCAATTGTTATGATTTCACGCTGATTTTTATCATAACATGAACTAACTACAAGTTTATTTGGTGAGTTGGATCCAAGATATTTCCACCCTTATTGATAGTGTGGATGTATAGTATCATCATAGAGGGGGAATTATATGGTTACATTTGAGGTAAAGATAAGATACTAGGAATGCACACACACCACAATAGGACTGAATGAATGCTTTCTTTTTATTGCTAGCTATATAGTTAATTAAGGAAGTTGAATGAATTTAGTAATGGTTGATTTTCATAACTATATTTATTAATAAATTATTACATTCATCTAGATGATATTTCTTTATATATAATCTTTCGGGTGGTTTCAATGTAGTAAAATTGTTAAATGGACTAGTCTTACTAGGTTATGATTGCATTAAGAATCATCAGTTAGAATTACAATATGCTAGTCTATATAATTATTTATGCATAATGAGAATGTTTAGGGTGTTAATTAATATTGATTTCTTATGTTAATAAAGACATGGTTTCTTGTGACTTACCCCTTGAGGATCTTGTTGTAAAAAGGAGGTATTAAGGGAAAATACACTCCCCCAACCAAAGTAATTATTTGGTGTTAAATTCAAAAAAAAATATTGAATTATTTATGGGTTTGAATAATCTATTCTCATTCAAAGTTTATATACATTTTAATGATTATGTTTTTATAAAGGTAAGAAATTTGAACTAGGGTTTTTAATTATGATGAAATGGGATAATGTAAATAGATTAGGTTTTGAAATGGTAATCATTATTGGGTGTTAATGTTGACTTGGTATATGAATGAGTGGTGGTTTGGCCATCGAGTTTGCATGCAAAGATGTAGCTACAAGTATAACATTAATGAAAATTGTTGCATGAGGATTGAGGGGCTGAGATAGTTAGAGTTAGTTGAAGCTCTGATGAGCATGCATGAGATAGGCAAGAGGATAAGTGAAATGATGGGGAATTAAATATATCACATAGTTTTATTTTTCAAGAGGACAAGTATGTAATAAAATAAGGTAATATTTTGAGTTGTGGAGCAAGTAATTGCTATAGGAGTCTTATGTAATAAACATGTAGCTTACAAGTCAGTTCTTTTTCATTGTTGCATCTATAATATAAATTGAGTAAGGTTTTGGTATGGATAATTATTATTGTTGGTTGTTTGAATAAAACCATAAATTTTTACACTATGGTTCTTAGGGATATATATCTAAGGAGGGTGACATACTCTATCCTTAGACCTATCATTCTAAGGAGCAACCCTTGAAAAGAATGACTATTTTTGAGCTATTCCTTTATGTTTTAAACCTTATATCTAAGTAACAAGGATTTTATTATTAAAAATATTAGAAATAGGATTATATTCATACATAGCTATATTATTTTAAAATATTATTATAATATAGGTGTATATACATATACTTATACAACAATAGAAGAAAATCCCTATTCTATACTAGTCAATTTGAATGTACTTTTATAGAGGTAGTTATTAATATAAATTTGGGGTCTATATTTTGGGAAATGATTTAACCATAATAGGGTTTGAAATATTATATAATAAATTCTTAGGGATGAGTATGATTCTTAGAATTGATATCTACATTTACACAATTATTTATATAAAGTAAACTATAGTGCAAAGAGACTTGGAAACTTTAAGATATTATTGGACAAATACAGGTCGATGAGTATGATCATTTTGTGGAATTCATTGATTGAATTTAGTCCTTTATAATATTTTAGAGTATGACTAAGGGAATTTTATGTAAGTGTTGGTTCTACTTGATATGAAGTTATAATTATTTATAAAATAGTCATGTAAGATCCATTTTATTAAAGATAGAAATTATAAAGAGATCTAGAAACTTTATGATATAGAATGATCTGTGTGATTAGATTTAACTCAGTATGTATAATTCTATATGTATGTGGTTTGACTTTATTATGGAACCTGAGATTGGGTGTATTCTTTCACAATCATTTTGAGAATGGTCATGGAGACTTAAATGTGAAGTGTGGTTTTTTTTGTAATTATACCATGATAATGTGTTTCTTGCATTTATTTTCTTAACATAACCTGTAGGTTTCATTTTTTATAATTGTATGATTAGTAATCTTGGATTATAATACCATTTATGTGAATTTTTTTTTATAAGATCATATAAGATCTAGGATTATTCTTATGTGAATATATATATATATATATATATATATATATATATATATATATATATATATATATATAAACACACACACACACAATGAGTTAAAAATCTAAGCATTTGATAGTATATTAGATCCCCCATCTCAAATAATGTGTCATTAAAAACCAAGAAATAAGGTAAATATGAATAGCATGTAAGAGAAATATTATTGTTAGTTAAAAATATAATTTTTTATCTAGAATAGTAAAATTTGAATAAAATTCATGTAATGGGTTAAAAAACAATAATGTACTAGGGAAATAATATTTATGTGTCCCATTTGTTACTATGGAATAAAGATCCTTACTAATCATAACATAGTAACAATAACCCTAACTAATCCATATGTTTTTATATTCACTAAACCAATAACAAGTAAAGAAAATTCTAGTCTAATGCTCACCAAAGCTTATGACACAAAGTGGGGGTAATAAATAATAAAAGTAAACATGCATAAGATAATATAAATTAATCTATGTATGAGTAATACCCTAATGCATGGAGATGAAGAGTAATATTACTCAAAATCCAATACTTATGCTAATTCTATCTAATAAAGAGAGGAGAAAAGTTAGAGAATACTTACCTGAAAGATGAACCCATCAAGACACAATCTCTCCCTTGGCCAAAGGTGATTTGGAAGAAGTTAATATGGTTTGTAATGATTACTAAGAAAGGCCATAGCATCCAAGACTTCTCCACAAGACTATATTCTCTAAGTATAAACCCTCAGATAAGACTCCTAAAGTAGAATGATGGAAGAGGAGATTATAAAGAAGAATAAATGAATAATAACTCTTGATGTCTATCTAATAATGGATAAATGATCTTGTATATATAAGAAGATTTAACCCTAGGACCTTCTAAAAATTTTGGTCGACAGGGTCGACCCATGACCTAGTATTGTTATTGAAAAAAAATCACTAGGTCACAGGCTAGGTTGGCTAAGAGCTGAGCTAGACCCTAAATGAGTTTCACCAATAAAAGTACAAGGTTGAACCAGTCAACTTAGTACTATAAATTTTCAAATGAGGATCTAGGTTAGGAAAATGGGTACATAAGGTGGTAAAATATTGGAGGATTTAAAAAAAAGAGGATTAATAGCTTATGGGAATGTTCTTAGGAGTTATTTGGATTGGTAATAAGTGTCAATAAGGGAAAAAAATCCTAAAAAGTAGAATGGTCTACCCACCCCTTTCTTAGTTCACCCCTTAGGGTGTAAAATTAGAGATATTAAGACTTGATAGGTTCTTGTATGATAAAAAGCATCAGTATTTGATAAAAGTTTGAAAATATTATGTGTATACATATGCCTCACTCAAATCTCATCATGTGTCACTCAAGTGTAACAAGGGATGGTGCTTCGAGAAAGAATATATTAACACACAATTTCGAGGTTAAAAAAGATGTAGTATTTTAAATAAAACATAAATGAGTGAAAAGGAAATAATGAAAAACTAAATATAATACATACCTTGGCTTACCTTTATCACTAGATGGTTGTCTATTATGTTTGTAGTTTTAATTGTGGAGGGTGTAGAGACTACTTTTGACAAACCCAAGAATACAAAACTAAAGAGAAAAAATAAATTAACGTAAGAAAGCCAAGATAATTGGTGTCATGTGGATGGGACATAATTGTAAATTTGTCAAGTTAGGTTACAAGTGGTAAGACCAAATGACCAAGTTAGAATTTAGAGTAAATCAGGTAACTAAAAAGCCAAGGCTACTAAAGATCAAATAAATCAAACAAGTAAAACTAAAGTAAGAAAATCAAACTCACCAACAAAAACCAAGGATAAATGTCAAAAATATAGTAGTCAAACATCAATGTAAATGTAGTAACAATCCTTAAACAAATTTGGGAAATCAAAAATGGTAAAACAACGTTGATGAGTGAGAATTAAGAATCTTTACTCAATCATTAATGGAAAATGGTGCATAAAAGGGAAAACAAAATTGATGAGTGAGAAGTAAAAAGCCAACCTAACTAAACAATGGAAAAATAACATGAAAGTATAAAAAAATTAGGTGTTTATAAAAATGGTAGTATAACAATGAAAAATAGTAAAAATCAATCAAGGTATATCTATAAATGTAGAGTCATGGTGTAAATAAAGTAATCCAAAGTTACTCAAACATGTCATTTTTCTCTAAAGATAGATAAAACTAAAAAAAATTAGTGTTATCATGTTTTTAAGATGTGAAAAAGAAGGAAGTACAGAAGAGGGAAAATAGATTTACAATCATAATTTGCCTATCAAGGGGGTAAATGAAATGGGTGGAGGGGAGAATGAAGGAAAAACCAAAGTAGAGTACTCTTTTATCAAAGTCAAGACACTCCAACTAGGTTTGTCAAAACAAGAAGACTTTCAACCTTAAAGACTCTAAAGAACTTATCTTAGCCACATAAGTCTTAGGTCAACAAATGTAGTATATATATATATCATCCCATGAAGGCTATATGTATGAAAAATAAAATGGACCTACCTTTCTAAAACATGTTCTCCATTACTTAGGAACCCTTATAGAGCCATCTGTCTACTACAAAGATTGGGTACTTGCATGAGAAAGTAGGTTACACCATATATTTTATTGAATTATCCTATTCCAATCTACTAGCCTACTATACCCTAGACCTTAGCTCTATTGTGAGGCTAAATTTAAAGTTTGAGCTTTAATTAGAAATAGGATATGTGCTTTGAATCACATCTTTTGGTTTGATTTTGAATTTTAAAATTTGTATTCCTCCTCCATACAGATTTGGAAAACCAAACATGGGTGATAAAGATGAATTTAATTTGAATACTTGGGACTTATTTGATAAGATAGAGAACTTAGAGAGCATGGTGTCTAAGAGTCTCATAAATCTAGGTGAAATAAAATTTCTATCTTAACTTTTACTTTGTTTTATCCAATGTGGAGTGAAAGGAAAGGAAATCAAGAGGAATGAAACATGAAATAATTTGAATTGATTCAAATCATAAAAAATGTGATAAATGGTGAAATAAGGATAGAGTAATAGAAAAAGTGTGATTCCTTATCATAAGAATGATGAAAATAGAGGAAAAATGATAACATAGTTTGTTATACAAATTTTATCTACAAAAGAAGAAAAATCTAAAGTTGAGAAAAAATATTAAGATCTTCTAATCATTTCTAAACACATTATAGAAAAAGGAATGATAAGATGGTGATTTTATGAGGAAGGTCAGGTCTTATCCATGATCTTGCCTACAACTCATAAAAGGTAAACCCATGAGGGTGCCAAAAATTATTGGAAAAATAAATGGGGTAAGAAAAAGATGGCTTTTTTTAGGAAGCCCACCTCTTATCCATGGTTTTATATTGTAACTCATAAGAGAGAAACCAAAGGGGTGTCAAAAAGTGTTACATAGATAGCATATATAAATCATGAAAAAGAAGGAAAAGATGAATCAAAATACTTTTTGAGGAATTATGCATTGGTGGGCTCTTTAAAAACATGACCTTCATTTATTTTAAGGTGATAGGTACTTGGACTAATAATATATTTGAATAAATAAGGACCCCACCATTTGGGTCTATTTACCTACTTTTCCATTAGTGTAGTCTAATTTAATGATAAGATCACCAAAATTAAATGTGCAAACTTTAACATGTTTGTTATGTTGTTTGGCAATACAAGCCTTGTATTTATGATTGTGTTGTAAAGAAAAAAGATGGCATTCATCAAGGAGATCAAGAGTATAAAGGTGATTTTCACATAAATACTCATCAAGTATGATACCATGAATAGATATATGGAGAGAGGGAAGCTCAACTTATAATGGAAGGACTTTCTCAAAACCATAGACTAGAAAGAATGGCATTGCCGAATGACAATATGTATGCTAGTCCACTAGGCCCAAAGAGAAAGATAGAGTTAAAGGTGCGAATCCATGTAGGATTCATGAATTGTCTTTTAGAGAATTTTATTAATAATTTTGTTAGTGGCCTCAGATTGGCCATTAAATTGTGGATGATAGGGTGTGGAAAATTTGTGATTGATTTTAAATTTAGTATAGACCTATTTGACACCCTTATTTTTAAAATTACTACCATTTTTTGAAATGATAGTATGACGAACACCAAAGAGGTAAAATATTTGATTAAAGATATATTTAGAGATGGTAGTAATGATGAAATTAACAAAGGGCATAGCCTCAGTCCATTTGGTGAAATATTTGATAGTTATGATTATAAATACATTCCCATCTTCAGAGTGAGGTAATTTGCCAATGAGATCTAATCCCCACATGTAGAATGGCCAAAAAAATTTAGTGGTTTGAATATTTACTAGAGGTGAATGAATTATATCATTATGGAGATGGAAAGGAGTACACTTTTTAACAAATTTTATAGAATCCTTTTCAAGAGTAGGCCAAAAGTATCTCATACATAGGCATTTTTTGGCTATATCATGTTTGCTACAGTGGCCATCACAAATGCCCCCATGTACTTGTTAAAGAAGAGGAAGAACCTCATATTGAATAACAAAATAGAGAAAGGTACCTTTAACATTGTGATAATAGAAGATGTTATATTGAAAGATATACTTAAAATCTTATTTGTGAATGCAAGTCTTTTTGTGGGAATCTAGATTGGGAGGATAAGTTTGGTGTTTCAAAAATTGAATGATGTCTTTATACCATAGGCTTTGTCAAATGGTGATAGCCTTGATGTGGTAGATAATTTAATCTTGGGGTTGGAAAGAAGATGGATATTTTATTATTTAGATAAGAAAAGTGGGATCGATAGGAACTTGTTGCACATAAAAAAGAGATGCTGAAGAAGTAAGAGAATCAACAATAGAATTTTGATCTCAAGGGATAGGCTCAATAGTGAAAGAAATGAAATATTTGGTGAGATTGGTTGTAAACTGATGATAAGAATTGAGATTCTTGATTTTACATTAGTAATCAACATTGAATTGGTATAAAATAAGCTGAAAATCACCTAAATCATGTAGTTATTGGATATATAAATCAAGAGCAATTTTCATGCCTAATATTAGAGCTTCATACTCTACCATATTGTTAGTGACATCAAATGTTAAGTGAAAATCTAAAAGGATGATTTTACCATGAGTAATTTTAAGAATACAACCTACCCTAGATTATTAAAGGTATTTAAAACCATCAAAGTGAAGGGTCTAAGTATATTCATGTAAGTCAAAATTAATTTTAAGAAGTTATTTGATAACTATTTTTGGTCTAGTAGTATCAGGGAGGATAATGGTTTCATCAAAATTTCTTGATTCAAGATCAACAATGAAGTTATAAAAGTAATAATTAAGATCAATAGCTTGATTAAGACCTTCAATATAGAGAATGTTATCATTGAGAAGACTATCTTGAGGGTGGTCAGTAGCTAGCACAAGAGTTATGGCAACCTAATCAGTTGTGATTTATCCTTTGGAAATTTTTTGAGCAATGATTCAGAGATCAAATTTGATGAGAAGAACCATCTATTTCAAAATTCTATCTCTAAAAAGAAAGGCTTTGGAGAATAAGTGATGAAGGGGGTCAGAATGAATGATGACATAAGTGGTCTGATAAGGTATGTAATGTTGACTCTTTTCATCTATAAAATACATGGTGAGGAAATCACGTTCAAATTTTGTGTAACATTTCTCATAATCAATGAGGCCTTGGTTGATATAGTAGATGACATACTCTCTTCTATTATCATCTTGTTGAGCAAGCATCGCCCCAACTGATATGGGTGTGGAAGAAGTATATAAGATAAAAGGTCGATCATTTGAAGGAGAATGAAGTGTATGTGGGTGAAGTAATGATTATTCCATTTTATTAAATAATTTTTGATAAGGATCCATCCATTATAAAGCATTAACTTTCTTAAGAAGAGAATTGACAGAGTGGATGTAATAATCCATTTAGGGGACAAATTGTCTAATTGCCCCAATTTTGCCTAGATAAGTGTGAATGTCCATAATAAAACAAGGAATGGTCATTTTGATGATAGCACTAATTTTGGTAGGGTCAAAATCAATGCCATGGAGAGAGACTAAGAATACTAATAGTTTTCTAGATGTGACACTGAAAACACATTTGTAAGGATTTAGTCTAACTCATTATTTGAGGATACAATCAAAGATGATGGAAAGATCAGAAAGATGAGTCTTTCAACCTTTATATTTAGTAATGAGGTCATACACATAGGTTTATATAATTTTATGGATAAGATCATGAAAGATATGAGTCATTTCACGTTGATAAGTAGCTCTAACATTTTTAATGCCGAAGGGCATTTTAACATAGCAATAAGTGCCCCATTACATGGTGAAAGTGGTATTATGTTGGTACTTGAGGGAAATGTGAATTTGATTATAACCCAAGAAGCCATACATAAGAGATAAAATTTCATATCCAACTATGGAATAGATAATGGCATCCATTGATGGTAAATGGAAATTGTCCTTGAGACAAGTAAGATTAAAATTATGAAAATCAATGAAAATGTGAATGACCACAATGACCTTTTTCTGAATGGGAACTATGTTATAAACCTATTCAGAATAATCCACTATTTTAATAAACTTATCATCAAGAAGTTTGATTATTTCTTTGTGGCATAAAGTGGAAACCTCAGGTGGAAGTTTCCTTTGATTTTCATGCACAGGTTTGGCATCAGGATAAATGATGATATTATGAACCATAATTCTAGGGTCAATACCAGGCATGTCCTCATAGGACTAGGTGAATATCACACTATATTTATAAAAAATAAGCTAAATTTATCTAGTTCAATAGGTGAGAGTTTGTAAGATACTAAATTGGTCAAGGTTATGATGGAACACCATATTCAATGCAAGTAGTTTATTTGATAAGCATATCATTGCCATTTTGGAAGTGGTATGGTGCAATAGGTAGAGAATAAATTGGATTAGATTTATATGTAATTCTAGTGATGAAGTTGTTGAAATAAGGGTCTTTTGGTTTTGAAATTCCTAAGTTTATGATATTGATGAGGGATTTGAGGTTCTAGGGCATGAAGTATTTCAATAATAGCTTCATCACTAGGCAAAGTGGGAAGAGGACCATAATATTCAACATCTACTTATATATCAAGAATTTTATTACCATGGCAATCATATTCAAAATGTATCTAATGGACATAAATGGCCTTGGCATCTAATGTAATCTTTAGAGTAGGAGAAGTAGATGGATTGGATAGGATTGGTGTATCATTAATTTATTTGACCAGAGAAGAATTGGATGTAACAATGGGATTTATAAGTGGTAGATAAGATGTAATAATCTCTATAAGTTTGGAAGGTATGATTTGTTCTACCACCAAAAGAGTATCAAAAAGTGGAGAATTAATAGGAGGCACATGACCTTAGGGATCTAATTCACAATCCATGGAAATTGTATGAACATCTCAATTAAAAACATGTATTTATGTTAAGGATTTTTGATAATGTTGAACATCCAATTATTGATATTGAGCTTGGGACTTGATTTAGTTATCATCATAAGTTGGATAAATGGTACACTCTTGAAATTTAGAGGGATTTTCAAAAGGTGAAATCCCAATGTTACTAAATTTACGTGGAGACATGACTAGAGGATTTTGGAATAACTTGGCCACTCCATAATTATTCCATGTGAAGGCCTCTTCTAGTAAAAAAGGCTCCTAAGCATTGCATTGAGGTGAAAACTAGTGATATCATCAATGAAAGGTATAGTATGGTCCCAAGGTAATAAGGAAGGAGGAAACCATTATGAGACATAAGGAGGTATCTTAGTAGTATTGTAGGTATGTTACAAGTCATTAGGTTCATCATCATCTGAGTCATCAAGAGTGACCTATAGATTTAGATTAATGTTGATGAACTCAATTAAGGGAGAACTATTGATAGTAGGAATGGTAGGGATGTAATATTGAGATTTTGGATGAGGAAGTTCAATACTCCAAGGGTTGGGATCAACCTCATGCTTATACCATTTTTTGTTATGTAAGAATTCAATGCATTGGTTACCATAATAAGTGATGGTCCTTATTCTATGATTCCATGGGAAACCAAGGATTATGTTATAAAATAGGGGGAAATAAAGGACCATATGTTTATTTTGAATGATATTAGGTCTAATTGTTAGGGGAATCCAAATACAACCAAGTGGCTTTTGATTAGTTTTATCAAATCCACAATAGGTAAGGTAGGTTTACTTGAGATGATATTTATTATAACCAAGTTGTTGTATGAGCCATAAAGATGTCAAATTAATACCTGATCCTTCATCAACTAAGACTTTATGAATAAGGGTAGTATTAATGGATAATTAATGAATAGTGGTGGATCATCATCATGAAAAAGGATTTCATCATTAATCATGCCTTCTTCAAGAAATTCAATAGATAGTTTGGAAGAAAGGTAAATAGTTTTAATGGTATGCATGTTAGTAGGTTGAGGTTCAATCGAGGGTGGTTATTCATCTATAGGAGATGGATCTTCAATTTATTTTAATTTTTTCATAATGAACTTGCGATGATAAGGTGAAGTAAGAACTAACTCCATAAGTTGAATCTTGCAAGGCATGGAGTTGAATTCTTTAAGAAAATTCCAATGGGATTTAGAAGAATAACCAGTGCAAGTTTTATAAGGTAAAGTATATTTTTAAGGAATAAAAGTTATTATAGAATTCTTTAAGAAAATTCCAATGGGATTTAGAAGAATAACCAGTGCAAGTTTTATAAGGTAAAGTATATTTTTAAGGAATAAAAGTTATTATAGTTTAGAAGGAGGAGGTGGTTCTTTATGGGCTTCCAAAGTTAGATTAGTGGTTGTAGTATCTTTGAGAAGTTGTTCTTCCATATATGGTTTATTAGGTTTGCTGATAGGATATTTGTGAGCTAGTTTGTGATGATAATCAACCTTAGAGGTGTTAACATATTGAAAATTGCTGTAATATTTGTCATAGTTGACATCAATGGCACAAACATCCTTGGTATTTTTTTGATTATTGGTTGTGGAAAAATATTTTTGGTTATTGGAAGAAGAAGCTTTAGAAACCTGTCATTTTTGAGAAATGGTATTGTACTCTTGAAAATGAAGGTTGATCATGGATTCATGATTAAAATAATAAAAAATAATGTAGGAGACAATAAATTTAGTAATCCCTCTACAAGATTAATGTTAATGACAAATGTCTACATGGAACCAATAAAATTGATTAGGGTCATACCACTTAGGAGGATTATTGGGATAAGTAAAGGGTTTAAATGGTGGCAAGAATTATTTCATTTGTTGCATAGTTAGTGGTGTGTGAGAAGATGAGGTAATGTTGGCTTTTGTAGCTTTGAGTTTGGTTTTTGGAGTATTTTTGGTGATAGAATTGGTAGAAGTTTGAAAAGATCTGTTAAGGAATTTAGGATTAGGTTCAAATTGCTTCATGAGAAAGTCTTGACATTTATCTTGGTCAAGAGCTTCATTAAATGTTTGGGAAGCAAAAGTTTGAACCTTATATTAAAGTTAAGGAGTTAAATAATTTATAAAGATTTTAAATAAATTAACATTATTCATGTTATGGTTGGCTTTATGAGCCAGATATTTCCATTTTTTAATAAATCATGAGTTGATTCAGTGGAAGATTTATTTGCATTGATGAGATGACTAATTTTTTTTTTGAGAAGATCATTATGTTGAAACTATTTAACTAAAGGATTTAATAAATTCTCAAGTTTCAAAATGGAGTGTTAGGGAAGTTGGTTGTACCATTCCAATACATTTCCAGTGAATGTTTTGACTAGAAGTTTAGATGTGGTGAAAGTATTAGTTTTGATCCACTCTTTATAAATATTGCCAAAGACTTTGAGAAAGGATTCAAGGTCTTTAGTCCAATCATACTTGATATTTGGATATATATTACCAATATCAATGGACATTATGAAATGAGTTATAGGTTCATTTTGGATATTTTGAATCATTTTGTTATTTATTATAGGTTGAGGAATAACATTTCTTGAGGCATCTCTAAGAGGTGGAGGAATGAAATTTGGTTTGGCTTGAGTATGGATAACTAGAGGTTGATTATCCATATTGATTAAATGAAATTATAATTCAATCATTTTGTAGGTGTTATAATTTTTCATTATGTTCATTTATTGTATGACTTATGCAAGAAGTTGATTTATATCAATTGGTGGGTTGGTATTTGTAAGACAACTCCCTGAATTGGTATTAGGGGGAGGGTTATTAGAAAATGTATTAGGAGTGGGATTATTGGTTAGACTCATGTCAATTTCTCCCATACTATGTTTAAGAGTTTGAAGATGAGAATTGTCTTGATAGGTATACAAATTATTATATCCATCTACTTCATATTGAGGTGTGATTTGCACTATGTTACAAGCCACATATGATGGAGGGGAAGAGATGATCCAAGAGTGAGGGCTCTCTTGGGAGAAAATGAGAGGGATAAATGAACATCCCATATAGTATATAAATGGATTTAGGTTTTCCAAGAAGATTATAATATGGTACTTCATGATGACTTGAGAGAAATGAACAAAATGCAAAGAAAAAAATCAAAAAACTAAGTCAAACAAATAAGATAGGCAATAAGAGTATAGAGTCAACTAGGTTGACCTAGTACTATAAATTAGGGAGAACAAAGTCTGATAAGAGTATAAATTTGATTAGGCTAACCTAGTACTATTTATCTAACTGGTAAAAGAGATATAGGGTCAACTAGATCAACCTGGTACTGTAGGTAGGAAGGAAAAATAGTTTGTAAGAGACTGTGTTGAATAGATTGACAATGTACTAAAAAATAGGGGAAAAATATTAAAATATACTTTAAAGAAAGAAATGGAATGAAAAAAATAATTAATTTGATCAATGGAGATTATCTAATTAAGGTATACAACACAAAACCTTGTAGTAACATTGGCCAATGCAAGTTTTCGTAATACAACATACCATGAGAAAAGAGCAAGCAAGCAACTTGGTAAGTAAATGCTAACTAATTGGTCATCCTAAATGTTAGATTATTATAAAGTGTTAATTTTAAGTGTGATAGGGAAGTTGGTTGAAATTAGGGAACTATAAAGCAATCTATGTATGGTTTCATGACATTTAGGCTAAAAGGGATCTATGTTGGCAATGGTCCTGGCTTAGTATTGGGGCCTACCCCTCACTTCACAATATTTTAGTAATAAGGGTGTCAAGTGTTGTGCCAATATATATCATTAACCATATATTTATACTTGGCCATAATACCAAGTCAGCTTTCCACTTAATGATGAAATCTAAGTAGATAGGCCTTTGGTAGATAAATGTTTAAATACATTTTGAAATTTATGTGATTTGGTAGTGTGTGCAGGAAAGAGAAAAATAGTGAAACTAAATAGCATATTGAAAAACCACTTAATTATACTATGTGATCTATTCTAAGAATGAAAATAACTAAAAATGAAAGTGTGAAGTAATTACTAGCATATACTTGTTAATTCCAATTTGAAACATAGTATATTATCGATTCAAATGATAGTGTATGTAAACATTATATAATAGTTTCGATAGTGTCACTAATGTACTACAAAATCAAGGGTATTTAAGAACTATGTCAATAGGGCTAACCTAGTCTTTCATATAAAAGATAGAATATAGAACTAGGTTGACCAAGTCGACCTAGTTTTCTATATGATGATAGTTTTAAAGACTATAATAAGAATGTAAGGAATAAATAAAATGAAAGAGAAAGAGAGAAATGAACCTTGGTGGGTTAGAAATTATTGAATAATGTGAGATTGATATTAAATTTATTTTAATGTTAAAAATTATAAGAACTGTGTCGACTAGGTTAACCTAGTTCTATAGTTCTCTATTTTTTGAAACCCATAAAGATGACTATATCAGCTTGGTCAACCTAATATGTTTTTCAGAGATGATTAAGAGTACTATGTCAACCTATTCAACCCAAAAACCTTTATCTAATGAATACCTACACAAATAGAATAGTGTCATTTTTGATGTGACTATGTGTTAATCCTGTGCACATAAGTTAGAAACTATATCAACCCTATCAACCTAGTATCAAAATATAGAAAAATAATAAATAGAAAGATAGAAAATAAAAAATGTGAAAGAAAACCTATAAGGGTTAGATTTATTTCAGTTTCACAAGAATGTATGATCAAATCTATAAATCAATCATAACTCGAAGAAGATAGATCCTACTTACAATTTCTATTGGGGATACATTATATAATTGGAAACATGACCAATATCTGGATATGCTAGACCTAATCAGGGGATCTCTTATCACAATAAAAATATTAGGGAGTGTTCCAAATCTTCAAGTCAAGAAAAATCAAGTAGTATCCCTAACTAAGCCCTATGTTTTTATATTCACTAAACTAATAATAAGTAAAACAAAGTCTAATCTAGTGCTCACCAAAGCTTGTGGCACAAAGTGGGTGTAATAAAAAATAAAAGTAAACATGCGTAAGAGAATATCAATTAATCTATGTATGAGTAACACTCTAATGCATGGATAAGAAGAGTAATATTATTCAAAAGCCAATATTTATGCTAGTTCTATCTACTAAAGAGAGGATCAAAGTTAGAGAAAAAATTACCTGAAATATGAACCCATCGAGACTCAATATCTCCCTTGGCCAAAGGGGATTCACAAGAGGTTGTTGTGGTTTTTCAAGATCACTAAAAAAGGCCAAGACATCTAAGACTTATCCATAGGACTAGATTCTCCTAGTAGAAACCCTAAGCTAAGACCTCTTCAAGTAAAATTGTAGAAGAGTAGATTATAAAGAAGAACAAATGAATAATAACTCTTAATGTCTCTCTAATATTGATGAAAATGATCTTGTATTTATAGGTGAATTTAGGTTTAAGCCCTTTTTAAAGTTTTGACCGATAGGGTCAACCTAGGTGAGCTAGTAATATTATTGACAAAACTCACTACGTCACTAGCTAGGTTGACCAACTAAAAGAGTTTCACCAGTAAGAGTACAAGGTTGACCCAGTTGACCTGGTACTGCAAACTATCTAAAGGGGTTTTAGGTTAGGAAAAAGGGTACGAAAGGTGGTACAAACTAGAAGAATGTGAAAAAAGGAGTAATATCTTAGGATAATGTTTTTAGGAGATGGTTGGATTGGTGGTAATAAGGGAAAATAATCCTAAGAAGTACCAATTATCTACCCACCCTTTTTTTGGTGCACCCTTTAGGGCATGCACTTAGAGAAATTGAGATTTGATGGGTTCCTGCAAGATAGAAAGCATCAATTTTTGATAAAAATTTAAAAATATTATTGGTATACAATTTTTTCTGTAGTATATTATGGAATGGACAAGGTTATAAGGCTTTTATTATTTTAAGTATTAAACTTAGTCATATAGTAACCATGTTAAGATGTTGACAAGTAGTGATATTGAGATTGACTATTTATTTATGTGTGCATTATTTTTGACATTATAAATAGAAATGGTTATGTTAAGAGGAAAGCATAAATAAATTGATACTTACTAAGAATTATGCCAAGATCATTTAACAAAGACATTAAAGAGTGCAGAATTTAGTGAAAACAAGAAATAATATTACCTCTCATAGAGCAAACCACAAGTTGAGATAAGATTTTATAAGTGGAAAAAACTATCAAATAATGAAAAAACCCCACAATCTATCAGAAGACTTGTAACTAAAAATATTCACAAGTAAATGATTGATTCAAGAACACAAGAGAAGAAGAAAGAGAACTAGATATTTTAGTGAGGAAAAGAGGAGAGGAAGAGCTCCTTTATAGAGCTATAGGAGAAAAATGGGAGTTACAAAAGACCCTATTATGACCTTACAAGCCCTCTAATTGTGTGTTACTTATGTCCTAATCTCTTACAAAGAGAGGGAGGTGTGTGTCATGTGGAGAAGGAAGATTTACATGCAAGTAACTCTAATCTAACAAGTAAATTAGAGAGATGAGTGACACCTCATAAAAGTAGAAATAAAATACATTTATAAATATAATAAATTCATAAATAACTAAGACTTAAGATAAGCCTATAAACTTAAGGAAGGACCCAAATTAAGGATAATTCTCCAACATTCCCCCTTAAGATTAAATTTAGGGTTACAAAAGTAGAGAGAACCTTTAAAAATATATAAGAGAGTTGTAATTACTTAATACTCCCCATTAATAAAATCTTCCTTAAAAATGAATTACAAAATTTTAGAGAAAAAAGAATAGAAGGTACCACCAAAAGTCCTACGTAAAAAAGTGTGATCACCAAGAATCTCCAAAAATCCTTTTCAAATAAGGTGGTCAATCTACCATGAACAAGGACCAACCAAAAGAAGTAGTGATCCACAAACTTAAAAAATAAATAAGATAACACTAATATTTCAAGTTAAGTAACCATTAGGCTAAAAAATACAATCTACATATATAATATAATAAAAATAGATATACAACTAGGCAAATTTGAGCAAAGAAAACTTATCAAGAGACATATCATAGATATAATATAAAAGATATTCTATGTGAAGCATTAGAAGAATTATTGTAAGAAGACATATCAAAGTCTCTAGAAGATTCAGTTTATTTAAGAATCCAAATAGTTTTACCCTTAGAGATAGAGATTTAGTTATTTTCAACAATGCAAAGTGTCATGCACGGATTTACCATAAGATTTACATGGATGAAATTTCCAACATTTATAGATATGATGCCCATTTTTTTTACAATGTGCACAAGGTTTAACATTTTAAACCAAAGCATGAGCATTAAAAGCATTATAATCGAAAGAAGGTGCAATATATGTCCTTTAATGAGGAGGAAACTAAGATTTTAAATGTGCATTAGAAGCATTTGAATCATGTGAAGTATCAAAACCAAGACATTATAATTTGTGTTAGAATCAAGTAAAATAGGTTATAGAATACCATCTTGAAACTACCAAGTGCACACCTACATAACCCATATATTACATGTTTTTTTAAACCAGGGATGGTAGAAGGAGTGTGCAAATTAATTTGATTCTATTTATAAGCACAAGTAGATTCATCATCATTAGAACTATTAACATTAATAAAATATGACATTTTATTATTTAGTGCATCAATAGACAATTGCATTTTCTTTGCATGAGTAGTAAAGGAGGTCTATAAAGCAATTATAATCTCTTTTTGACATTGAATTGGGTGTTTAAGAGAAATTATCTCATCATTTTTAGAAGAAATTTCATGGGTAGATTGCTTAGAAGCAAAAAAATTAGCTAATTTTAAAACCATTTCACAAGTTCTAAGCTTTAAAAAATTCTAATAATGCTAAAAAAAACTTTCACTCACAAAGCATATATCAATTAACTTGTAAATGTAAATTCAAACCAAAAACTTGAATTTAATTTTAAAACATTAATACAATCCAAAATTTATATTTATTTTTGAATTAATAAAAAAAACTTATTTTTAAAGCCATAAAAAACAATAAGTTTTCCCAAAAAAATCTCATATGAGAATTCTAATGAAAAAGATTTCTTTATTGTTTTTGGCTTATGTGGAGTAAAATTAAACAAACAAACAAACTTGATTCACCTTATAAAATTTAATAAAAATTAGATTACATGAAAAGTTAAAGGCAAAATAAATTCTTTATGAATAATGTCTTTACGTGTTTCAAAGTTTGGCTTTTTGGTTTTTGAAAAATAAGATTTTTCAAAAAAAAATTAGTTTGAAATTGAAAGTGATTTTATTAAAATCCAATGAAAATTGAAATAATTTTAAGTCATAAAATTATAATTTTAAACTTCAAACAAAATTTCCACCAAATAAGACAAATAGGAAATATATTTGTCTTCAATTGAAAATGCTTCACATTGAGTTTTGAATGAGTTGTTTGTATTAATTAGTGAAAATAGTAAAACTAGGCATTACCAAATAGATCTACATAGAGGTTAGTATTAATTATTCAATAGTGCCAAATGTTAGAATACCTATAAGGTACAAAATTTCTTTTTGAAAAATAAAAATAGTGGTTTGAAAATACTACCATGTTCACTTAACTTTATGTAAATAACTTTGATTGAGCACATTTTTTTTTTTGAAACTAGGTGATGTAAAAAATGGCCACATTAAGAGAATAAATTGTTATAAAATATTTGTAATACTTACTTTAATACACATGCATATTTTTAGTGGAATTTAGAAGGTGTTGAGAACAAGACACTAAAAATCTAAAAAGAAAAAATATGGTGCATCACCATAAAACTCTAGATAGAGCAAAAGAAGGCCTGCTACAATCCATAGATGCATGTCAAAGAGTAATAACCAAATAGAGAATAATCATCCTGAGGGGAAAAGGTGCTATATAGAGAGATAAATGGTGCAAGGGTAGAAAGAGGTGTTGAAGGCAACAATAACCAAGGATAGGTAGGGGTGACTTTAGAAGCTTAGAAATAAAAAACTAGAATTAAAATAAATTTTTACCTAGTGCCAAAGATGATAATGTCTTAAGGGGTGACGATCCTCTCTCTCTCTCTCTCTCTCTCTCTCTCTCTCTCTCTCTCTCTCTCTCTCTCTCTCTCTCTCTCTCTCTCTCTCTCTCTCCTCTCTCTCTCTCTCTCTCTCTCTCTCTCTCTCTAGATATCTCAAAAAATTTAATTTGAAAAAAACTAGAAGTGATAACTCTAGGTAAGCATAAAATGTTGAACTTAAGGGGTGACGATCTTCTCTCTCTCTCTCTCTCTCTCTCTCTCTCTCTCTCTCTCTCTCTCTCTCTCTCTCTCTCTCTCTCTCTCTCTCTCTCTCTCTCTCTCTCTCTAGATATCTCAAAAAAATAATTTGAAATGATAACTCTAGGTAAGCATAAAATGTTGAACTTAAAATTGATGAAATGAAAGAATCTTTGTAACAAAAAATATATCTTTAAGTAAACTAATGAGAAAAATATTAGATTTTTTTTTATAAAATAGATATATATATATAAATATTAATGCTCATTAACAACAAAACTAACTAAAGATTAGTAATAAATGACTAAAATTTTGATTCTAAAAAAATATAGGATTAAAAAAATAAAATAAATTTTAAAGTGGCTAAATTTTTTCAAAAAGGTTAGAAACCACTATCATTAAATTTTAAATGGGTATAAAGGGTTAGAGCCCTTGCAAAAAAAATCTGATTAAGCTTAAAAATTTACACGCTCTTAAAAAATGTCATTAACATAACCATAGCTTTGATACCATATTAGGAATTATGCCAAGATCATTTAGAAAAGACATTAAAGAGTGCATAATTTAATGAAAACAATAAATAATATTACCTCTTATAGAGTAAACCACAAGTTGAGACAAGATTTTTATAAGTGGAAAAAATCGTCGAATGGTGAAAAAACTTCACAAGTACAAGATTGATTCAAGAGTACATGAGAAGAAGAAAGAAAGCTAAATATTATAGTGAGGAAAATATGAGAGTAAGATATATTTTATAAATCTAGAGGAGAAAATTAAGAGTTACATAAAACCCCATTGTGACCTTACAATCCCTCCATGTGTGTGCCACTTGTTGTCCTAATTTCTTACAAAGAGAGAGAGAGAGGTGTGTGCCATGTGGAGAAGGGAGAGTTACATGCAAGCAACTCTAAATCTAACAAGTGGATTAGAGATGTGAGTGACAACTCATAAAGGTAGGAATAATATGCATTTACAAATATAATAAAATCACAAATAACTGATACTTAAGATAAGCTTATAACCTATGGAAAGATCCAAATTAATGTTAATTCTCTAACAATACTTGATCTATTTGTCATAAAATAAGTTAATATATAAGAACTTTAATTTGGAAATTATTATTATGTGTGCTTAGAAATTAATATAGAAATATATGTTGAGATAAAAGCATAGAAAAACTTTATTCTTGTTCTAAATTTGTTAACATATATGTATGAGGTTGAATTGGATACTTGGTTATGATTACTTATGTCTTCCCCATTACATAATATTTATTGATCTACTTTTGAAATCCTTTGTTTCATGTTATGTATGGATAATAAGATTTAATTATATGAGTATGTTATTTTGTAACTCATAAACATAACACCTGATATCAATATGTATGGTTTAAGTACCAGTCAGTTATGTGAGTGAAAATGACTCATATTATTTAATCGGAATTCTATAATAAAAAATTTAGTCAAAGTAATGTTATAGCTGAGACATTGCCATTTCACTAAACTTATAGTTTACATGATTTTTATCATTTATATAGAGGAATGGATTCCATTATCTATTTGATTATTGCATGTATTAGGGTTAGTGTAGACACCTAATTTTGGTCATAATTAGCTTTCGATCATACTTCAGACCAATTCCTACCAACCATTACAAATTAATGCTAAGAATCATTGAACATCCAAATTTTATTCATGAATCATTCATCAAAGCTCAGAATCATGTTGAAGAACCCCTATTTGGGATACTAGTTCATATGCAATAATAACCTCTCATAGATTTATCCTCAATCACCTTATGACCTAACAACTATTAGTTTGGCCTATGGATCCATTAAATAGGGCACTGATCAAATATTAAAAGAGATAAAATGTTGATCAAATTGAATTAAC